>CM073589.1:3330000-3490000 GCA_037074715.1 Magnolia kwangsiensis | reverse complement strand
GAGCCCCTGGACACTGGGCGGAGGCTACGCTAGTCAGGCGAGGTGGCCGAGCGTGGTCACGCCCGCCTGCTGTTTTTTTTTTTCACGCAGCGTCCACTTTGATTTTTGATTTCCTGGGCGCCAGTAAGGCCCCCGGGGAAGTACCGTATATGATTTTGGGGTAGAAGAAACTGATTTATGCAATGGTCTTATCTATTTCGTGAGATTCCTCCCAGTTAGAAGTCAAAATCTGATTTTCTTATATTTTATCCATTTTCGGTACAATTTCGCTCGCTCCTACCTAATTATCCCTGAACAAGTCAGAACTATTATGCCTGGTATTAGTTCATTTGAAATTGGACAATGGTTTCGACTGTCCAATCACACAGTCTTCGGCTCATTTTTATAAACGGGTTGAGGTCTTGTAAGACTTCCAGACCCATTCTCTAGCGTCGTTAACTTCTCCTGCTACCCATTCCTAACTCCTTGGAAGCCCTACCTTCCGTCTACAATCGTTGGTTCAGGGTATGTGATGGTTCCTAGCATTATAAGTCTTTGTCGCGTTTACTATCGAGTTAGAGGATGCGTTAGTGAGTTCATGATCCACGACCCAATTAATTTCAAACCATTGCTCTGATACCAACTTATAATGCCCTAAAAATTAGGGGTGGTGCACACACTCGACTCATAAGTTCTCGGGTATCACTTATATCCGATTTTACTGAATTGCATTCAATTAAGTTTAAATGCACAGTAGGGAATTACTTAAAATATGAAGCACAACTACAAGTAGTCTAATGAAATAGAAGAACCTATATATATATATATATATATATATATATATATATATATATATATATATATATATATATATATATATATATATATATACAAGTCCAAAATAATATAAATAAGTCGCACAAGGCGTTGCCCAACAAAATTATAAAAGAATAGCATGTCCAAAAAAATAGTACACTGAGTACACCATTTAGTGATCCAAAACTCATCTACTAGACCGATGGAGGACCACCCATCAGCTGGAAATAGGACAGCTCGTCCTCCTCATCAAGACTAGCTCTATCAGGCTCCTCGTACTTTATGTCACTTGATCTATGAGAGAATTTGATTGGTGTTTTAAAACACCGTCCTAGAGTGGGAGTGATTGATCAACTCAGTGGGTGCTATTAATCTCAAGTTACGTTAGGCATCAATTATATTATGAATTTAATAAAAGACAAATATTCATAATTTCTTAACTAATCTTGTTAATGCATATGCATGATATATGATATGATGCATGACCTCACCACAACACTCCCTCGAGTGACTTCGTCTAACAATCGCACATGACTAGTACTCCCTCATTGCGACCTCAATTGCCAAGTCGCCAAATTTCAACTAATGCAATGCATGAATAATATTAACCGAGTATTTAGTTAGTCCGTTCATCCAGCAGATTGAGAAAACTGGTACACTTCACGTATCAATACCCTCAACTAGTTATGAGACCAAGGCCCCTCAACGTGCGAGGCCAGAACCTCGGGATCCTTGATCCCGTCGGGTTCTCCATCCCCGACTTCAAACACATGGGGAGTGCTGAGAAAATGGATAACTCGCGGTCACTACGGGGAGGCTCGTCACCCTATCATGGCCCGACAGCTCGAACACAGTGTCCCATTCCACCATGCCTGACTCATAAGTCGGTGGATTAGTTTTAATTTGGTTATCAATTGGGTTAAAACAGTTGAAGGGTGTTCCAAGTTCTATACATACGTGACCAAATAGGGTTAACAAACAAGGTTGGTCAGTAAGTAAACTAAACCGCACAAGTTCAGGCAAGTACATGACAGACGACATCGGGTACAAGCGACCCATGTAGTTTAACTACTATCGCCCAAACGCACCCGCTGAAATTCATGGGTTTAATCTCAGGATAGTCCTACCAATGGGACCACTATCTCTCTCCTCAGTTCCTGACCCAAGGGTTTTGATGGTAATCCATAACATGTCAACAATCAGGGTTATTAACTAGCATATGCAATATCATGCATTCATATTTTTCAACATAAAATTCAGATTTTTCTACCAAGCAATGCTAACAGTATTATGAAATAAAGGTGCATGTGTGTTGTATGGGTTAGTGAGGAAGCCAAGCATTTCATATATCTCCTAATACCAAAATTATTCACAAAGGGATAGTGCATCAAACATGTTATGAGGAAACATTCTACGAGATTCGAGAAAGGAATGCACAAGCAACCATCAATCGCATACCCAATTATGTTGAGAAACATCAAGCATTCCATCATTATTCCACATTGATTTGAGGGGGATCTAGGGTGTAAGGTCTTGTCTAGGTTTTCTAGGTTATCCAAATACATCACCCAACAAGTAAAATTATTAGATTCATATTAAAATTGGTGTTAGGCCACCTAAGAACAATAGTCTGCACCTATGAATCATTGAGAGCTCTAGGAAACGATCTAGGGTTGCCAAGCTCGCGGGTAGATTCGTAGGGATCCTGAGTTAAATGAACTTGCATGTTAGGGTTTGTAACATCCTAAAAATTGGGGGTCGAGCATAAACTCCACTCTCGAGTTCCAGAATGTTACAGATGGCATCAAAGCATGATTTAGATTAAATTGGACCTGGATTATGGTAACACAATTCACACTGACGCACTCTGACTTAGGAAGGGGGTGATGAAATCTAGAACCACATTAGAATCTCAAGTTTCACCGACCAGTGAGATTAACTGTCGTAGTATAGCCCATACGCACTCTGATACCATCTTGTAACGCCCTGAAAATCGAGAGCTGAGCTTCTGCTCGACGTTCGATTTTCAAGGCGTTAAAGGGTTACATGCAAATCCTACCTCAACACAAAAGATTATAAAAAAATGGGTGCTTACCTCTCCAATCAGTTGGAAATTGAGCTTGAAATTGTGGATATATGTGGGAAAAAGAAAGATTTACTAAGGTTCCAAGTTTTCTTGGCTCCTCCACCAACAACATTCTCCTTCGCTCTCTTCTTCCTCTCTTTCTTCTGCTTTTTCTTTCCTCACTCCCTTTGTTCCTCCTAGGTCAAATTCGTATGGAGAGAGGGGGTGCCCAAATAAGGCCTTTATATAGTGCCAGGTTTGGTGTAAATGCCCCTAAGGGATGGGTTTTTACTATACTAGCCTTAAGAGGGTATTTTTCTACCATTTTGGGGCTACTACGGGACGTAGGAGTCGACACCTACCTTTGGATGGTTGGTCCTAGCGATGATCTACCCATAGACACAAACAGCCTGTCATTTGGATGCGTCGATCGATGGGTAGAATCAGAATTCAGTTCAACGGTCATCGACTATCGATCGGGCCCGCGACTATATGGATTTGTATAGGACATTACCCTAGGTTATTGCCTCAAATTTGGTCATGATCTAACAGTCAGGAAGCTACAACTTGGGCAAAGACCGAATGTAGATAAGTGACTTAAGTTCTTGGTTAATTTCAAGAATATTTGCATAACTCATGCACTGAACTTGTAAGTCCAAGTTGAACGATCTGAGTCACGATCTTGATTGGATGTTTCACGATGGACGTCAAGCCCAGTAAGACGGACATTATTCTATAGTTTTGTTACTAGTGGCCTACTAACAAGCGGTATAGAGCTTATTCAGAAAATTAGGGCATTTTTAAAATGAATTTGGTAGTAAGATTTCTCCTAGGCAATGATTAGGGTTTGGATTAACTACGTTCATAGTGTGACCTATTTATAACCAATGAAAGTGGAGGTTAGTCATGATTACTCTAAACCATCGGTTTTAGGCTAAAAAAAATCATGGGGCTAAACTTGATGTTCAAATATTCGGACGGATTCGTCGACTTCCTACGGTTGATTAATCAGACCTGTGTGGTTCTTTACTAATTCCACCTATGTATAAACTAACATTGAGTGTTAGTGGTCAGTAAGTGACATTATAAGTTAATTACACAAAAAATTACAAGGATTTTTGAAAATCTAAAACAGTGAAAATCCAGGATGTTACACTTAGGGATATTGACTAATTGAGGTAAAAGACTTGTAACGTCCGGGAAATTTTCGTGCTGGTCAAAGTAATTTGACTGACTTGTTGAGATTAGTGGGCTTAGGACACCTGCGGCCTAATGTTCCCCCCCCCCCCCCCCCCCCCGCCCAAAATCATAAGCAAGGCCACAGACACGGCTAACCACAAATGCCAACCGGGACCTATAGTTGGCACCGGGGACCAGATCTTCTTGTGAGTGACTCGATTTGCTATTTCAATTGTGGATCAAGTTTTATTGACCCATTGGGCCTGAAATTCTAGCAAGGCACCCGCCTTGGCCGGCTTGACGCCCATTGCGGGTGTTGAGTCAGGGTGGTGCCCAGAAGTTTCCCAACTTAGGACCACAAGCTGAGTGCGTGACTGAGTGTGATAACCAAGATAATAACTTGAGATTAGATTAACGCCCTCCTTTAAACGTGAAGTCATGATGTTCAAACCGTTGGATGACAACCAAACACAAGGCACCCATCAGGGCAGTCGTCTTGATTGGATTCATGCAAATTGGAACCCAGTTTGCGATCGGTCACCGCTAATCCCGGTCGAGGCCTTCTGAGTCCATTGGTGCGCCCGATCATCAAATCGCGGTGGAGTATAGCTTATCCATTGCTGGAACACCTACCCCAAGGCACAAATTACCCTGTGCTCCTCCCTTTGGGACCCTACCAACCAAAACTAGCTCCCATAAGGTTAGTATGAAGGACCAAGTGCCATTGGAGCCATTTGCACCTGAACTGGCACTATAAATACCCAATTTCCCACAACCCTCTCCCTTTACACGAATTTGCTAGTTGACCTAAGAGATTTTGGAGGAGAGAAGCAAGGAAACAAGAGGGGAATGTGGTGCAAGAGAGGAGCCAATCAAGAGGAATTGCTTTCCTCTCCTTCAGGAGGACTTCGTGCCGCAATCAAGAACTCTTCCAGGTTCTCTCGAGTAACAGAAGGTGAGATTCGACCCTTGACCTAAACCCTAGATTAATTGGGATTTATTTTCCCAATTCTCTTATAAGCTCTGTGTGTTGGATAGGTTTTGACACTCTCCGCCAAACCCTGTCCCTGAAAACACTAAGGAAGACTTGCCGCAAATGTGCGGACCATTAACTCTAGGTTGCCTTTTATTGACCCCGAGGGTCCGGTTAATGATCACGTGTGGCAAGCTATTTTTGTTAATTAGTTATGTGATTCTACCTTTAAATGAATTACAAGTTGTTCGTTAGAATGATCTATTAAAGTTCACATGTTCGATGAAATGCCTGATGTCCTTAACTTAAATTTTATTGTTGATTACATTTTTGTTGAAATGCCTAGGTAGAATTGTGATAACAAGTGCTACTCATATATTAATTGCAATATTTACATAAATGTGTAAACCTATTAGTACTCATGTGTTTGATAAAATACCTATGTGGATGTGACAATAATATTATACTAGAGTAACATGGTAATTGCTAAGTCGTAGAGATGTCTGGTTATTTCCCACCTCGGGAATGTCAACTAACCGCCTGAACTAAGGAGCGACCCGGTCCAAACCACCCGCATTTGGCTTGTCCGATCGATGCGGGTTGAACTCGGATGATCGACAGTAGCTGGACTATGTGGGACATTTTTGCCGATGTCGATCGAGCCGAAGTGCCTCAGGTTGACCGAACCGGTCTGAAAGTCAACTAGTTGCTTGTAAACTTTGGATTGTAATAACCTTGAATAGAAATTGGAGTACATGCAATACCATTGAATGAGTCTACTTCAAACCGTTAGTAATACAATCCGCACGACTCATGAGCCGGACATTTGATATGGGACAGTGTCCGAGCTGTCGGCCTATGCTGGGGTGATGAACCTCCCTATAGTGATGTAACATCTCAAAAAATCTGTACAAAGGCCCGAGTACCACCTTAGGCAGAAATTCCTAAGGATCAAATTCTTTAGAAATTAAACGAAACTTAATTAGTGCTAAACTAGATTACCTATGAAATTATCTCTAATCACTTTAAATACGATTTGTAAGACCCAAAATCTGTAGGATCGTTAACGCTACGTTACCCTGAAATTTAGGATTCATCTCTAAACTCAGTTACTCTCGGGAGCATTATGAAACTCCGTATCGGACCTGGACCACACGTCAAAGGTCCAATTTTCATAAAACTATACAATTATGACCGCCTTGTTGGACTTGACAATCAACTTAGAAATCAAGTCCTAATAATACTCAAAAACACACAACTTGAGCCCGGAGTGAAGTGTGTGAGAAATAAGAATATCTTTAGAAAATGAACTGAAACTTAAGTGAATTGAGTCAATTTTCTTATAGGCAGAATCTAAAGATTCAGACCATCAGAATCTAACCCAATTACACCCTTAGATCAGGAAAATTTTTTAACACATGTCGGTGTACTTGTAGCCCTGATCGAGTACCGGTGACCGTTGAACTGAAACTGGTCCGCCACGGTCGATTTGTAAACCCGATCAGACCGAAAACTTAGCCTGACCTAGATCCATGATCAGGGAGATTAAGTCCGACCGCATTCACTAAAGGGACCTTCAGAAGTGCTCCGTTAGATCGGAACAGACACTATTTGGCTGTAACCTAAGTATACCTTGGCCTTGGGGCCATTTTCATCAGTTCTGGGCCTATATAAGGGCCTAAACCCACCCCATTTCTATTCCATACGAATTCTCTAAAACCCTAGGAGAGAGAAGAGAAGAAAGAGAAGGAAAGAGAGGAAAAGTGTGTGAGAGTGTGGAAGTTTGTACCTGGGATTCTTCCTTACTGCTCCCCATCCTTAATCACCGCTATTGTATCCCTATTTCAGTGATTTTAACTCTGTACTTGGGTAAGAAATACTAACCCTAATCTGTTTTATAGATTCTAGAGGAGTACTAATGAAATAGCTAACCTATTTCATGATATAGGTTGCCGTCGTGCCGTATACAAACGCGTAGCGTTTAAACTGAGTTCGTTACAAGTCTACCGGCGAAAGGTGCATATTATAAATGTTTAGGTTATGGTTTTTAAGGCTTTCAATGTCAGTAATGATTTATGACTGGCTTGATTGCTGTTACAAGTGCATAGATACGGCGTTTTCCATATATCACACGTATATGAAGATTATGTGAATATTAATGCATTCTATGTGTTTGTTGAAATGCTTGAATGGGTATGAAATTATGATTCATGCTTTCTATGTTCATTGACTAATAATACATGATTGTTGTACGTATGGTGAACCTCTTGTAAAGGGATTTGCTATAATACCTGTTATAACTACTATATTACGTTCATAATATATGTGTAGCCTAAGTGTTTAATAAAGTGCCTGAATATGAAAATACTTGTTTGAATGTGTAAGATGAGGGTGTTGAGATGAGATTCTCAACTCCATTATTTATAGAGATAGAATTTTTCATTAACCTATTTTACTACTATGTAAAATAAGGATGAAATGCTATTGTGCGATATATGTATAGTATGTGTTTGTTAAATTGCTTAGAGTAAGATTTACATTGCTTTTAGCTTTCAAATGTTGTTCTTAGTCAATACATGTGTATACTATTATTTATATTGTGTTGGAGCTACGACGTAGTCCAGGCATTTGGTAACGGTCAGTGGTCGGTGGTCGAACTGTTTAGCCATGACAGATACATCCGATGAATCCGAGTTGTACGTTGCTTGTCGGCAGTGGTTAGGCCACACAGAGTGTTTACGCGCTCCATGTCAATCGGCTAGACGTATGCTCGTATTAGTCAAGCTTATCAAGTAATCCGATTAGCCCAATATATATTCACCATATATAGACGTTACTACTTGAATCTAAGGTACTAAACTTACCAATACAAACCCGTTTAACCTTGGTACCTTAATCGGCTAAGACTCATGAGCCAGACATGGTGGTATGGGACACCGTAGTCGACCTGTCGGCCTACCCCGAGGTGACGAGCCCACCCGTAGTGACCAGTGAGCAACCCAAACTTATGAGCCAAATACGGTGGTATGGGACACTTTATTCGAGCTGTCGGCCTATGACCTGGTGATGAACCATTAGTAGTGACCTCGAGTGTACTCTGAGTCTGCACTGAGGCGATGAGCTTTTTCGCAGCAAATAGAGTATAAGCTAGGTGTACATTGAGGTGACGAGCCCCTTGTAGCGACCTGGAACCACAACATCGTATGAGATTAACTAGGAATAACGACCTTAGAATGGATTATTGTTTGAAAAATGATATAAGGGAGGTACCTTAGCTTCTCAATTCTACTGTATGAAAATGACTAATAAGAACTCGGTAATCATGCTCATAACATCGCACTGTATGTGCCGTTGGCGTTGGTGTAAAGCACAGTGGTAGAGATTCATGCCGCGATCGTTAGATGTTGTCGCAAGAGGGAGTGCAGGAGAGGGCATGCATCATTACTACATATCATTTTTGCATTAATCAGGTATTTAGGGATGTTTGATTGTATTATTTTATCATTACTGTTTGACTGAGTTGATAACATGTTAACCGTTGATTTATAACCCCATTGAGTTGATCACTCACTCCCACATTCTGGGACGGTGTTTTAAACACCAACCAGACCCTATTGTAATTTCAAATGATGGCGCAACCTGCGAGGCGGAGCTAGACTTTGAAGATGAGGAGGAAGCGTTCTCATTTATGCAGTATTCTGACGGATTATATAGAACGCCCTGGTCGACGGGGATCATTGGATTTCAGACTAGATAACACCACATTTTGTATATTTTAGAATGTTATATGTAACTATTTGACCTGGTAACGCGATCATACTCAAGAGACTTAAAATTGCTTACGTGTTTTACATATACTTATCACAGTCTTCTGCTTGTATAGTTAACTGCCTCTGGAGTACGACATGCTGTTTGGTATAATCTCACTCATGTTTAAGGCACTAATACAGACAACATTAAATCATCATTATCTATGTTGCATAAGTGATGTGTTGGAACTCGGGAGTTGGGCTCCTGCTCGACCCCCAATTTTCAGTGTATTACAAGTGATCAATGAGCAACCAAGATGGCTATGAGCTTAACTTTACAAACCAAAATGACATCACGACTATTCCACGCTTAAATACAAGTGATGACTTTTACAACACTATAAACGCCCTCCACCCGTCGATGGGCTGCCTAACCCTATGCATCTGGAATGTGTCATCCAGGTCCTTAGAGATCGGTCAGGTCAGTGTTAGCCTCACATCGATGGGAGAAATGTTGCAAGAGTAATGAACTCGATCATGGATTATGGGACACAGGTAAGGAGCCACTTCGGCTGCTCCGAGCCTCATGACCTGGTTTAGACCACGAAGAAACGTAGGTCCCCTAGTTTCTTCAAAATGGCAGGATGAATATGACTAAATAATTACTTAGCTAACATCTTGCATTCAACGCATCACATTAACTATGACTTGCGATTTAGCGTTGGGTCGCCTGTGAGGAAGTATTGGCATATGCGAAATGCACGTTGAAGTCACTTGAGAGGGAGTGTTGTTTAAAATGAGCATGCATCATGTCATACCTTCATGCTTCACAATTAATAAGAGTTATTAGGAAATGTTGTTTTTCTCTGAATATCCTTACCTATACTGATTTGGGTTGATAACATGTGTAACTTATAGTTAATGGAACCACTAAGTTGATCACTCACTCCCATTCTGGGATGGTGTTTTAAAATACTAACCAAAAATGCTCATAGATGCAGGTACCGTTGAGGCGGATCTGCTCGAAGACGCGTACATGTACTAAGAGGAGTTCTCATTCTTCCAGCTTTATGACAGGTTGGCCTGGGCGGCGTATTACTTAATTGAGAGTGTTGGGGGTTTTGGATCTGGTTGATCATTTTGTCATCATTTTGGAACTTTGGAATGTATATTAGGCCCACTTGTAGGCCCGTATCCTGATTCAATGTACCAAACATGTTTACTCTATCTTTACACTTTCATTGTGGTTATTTTGGAACATGTTGCCCATTTTATTCTAATTATGATAATGCTCAAATACTACACAATAAATGTACAAAAGGAACTTTCACCTTCGTAAGGCGCAAAGCTTGGAATCTCGGGAGCCAAGTATTGACTCTGCCCTTGAAATTTAGGGATTTACAGGACTGGATTTGAAACATGGAAAAGAGGAAATTGAGGGGAAAGCCACCACCTAAAAAGTTGATGAACAAGCTTGATACTGTCTTTAATTTCCCCTTTTGCAACCATGGAACCTGTGTTGAGTACCATGTAAGCATTATTCATGTTGTTTTCCGAATGAGAGGTTGAATTCCATTGGTACAGTGAATGGATAAACGAATGTGAACGGTCTAACCACCTTGAAGACAATGCCACTTAAATCTTGTGTAAGTTCTTCCACACCAGAGGAAAATGGGAGCTTTAATGCCTTGTCCTTTCTTTGAAGTGGATGTAGTTGTTTGTAAGTCCAATATCAATATTTAAAATAGTTTCTCAAGGGAAGTTAAATATTTTTTGTAAGTTAATTGGGTGGTGGTGGGAATATGGTCAGTCTACTGCCCAGGTAAAGTGACATTTTAATAGGTTGATGGATATCTAATCAAGTTTCCAAGCCTTTTCCTTTTCACTAGTTGGGATTATGAACTTAGAAATGCCTATTTTCATTTTTACACATTCACACCTTACACACCCATGCACTCACACCACCGTGGGATTTCACCCCAATGGGTTCTCGAACCCATGACCTCATGTTGAAACTCATATGGGTCTACTACCACCGAGGCATGAGTAATGACCCAACTTGGAAATGCCTCTTATCTAAACCTTCTTTTATGAGATGCCGTTAATATACGTTTAATGCATTTTTTTCTTATCATAAAATATATTATCATAAGAAATGTTTGTGTATGTAATTTTTATTAGGTGCAATGAACTAGGGAAAATATACCACTCACAATTTCTTTTGTTGAAAGGAATTTACCGACAGCTTCAAGCCGTCGTTAACTTGTTAAAATTTCCCACGAAATTAACGATGGCCACAAACCGTCTGAAATTTCTAAATAAAACCACGTGGACTGCCTTTTAATGCGACGGAATATAACAGTCGTTTTAGTACGACGGGTACTGACGGACCCAAACTGTCGGGAATTCCTGTTGTCATTACCGACAGTTTCAAACCGTCTACTTTTACTGACGGACTCAAACTGTCGTTTTAGTATCAATTTTTACATCACAACAAAAAAACACGAACCTTGCCATCCAGGACCGACTGGCATTGCTGTAGAAATTATCGACGGACCCAAATGGTCACAAATGTCCAAACAAACCTAGTTATGGGCAGCCTATTATTGCGACGGTTATAACCGTCATTTTACTTCATAAGAAAAAAGATGGGCCTTGCGACGGCCAAGAACCGCCGGGATTGCTGTAGTAATTATCAACAGTTCCAAAGCATCATAAAATTTAAAACAAGTGATTTGACTCATTCATTGCAATGGCTTAAAACCGTTGTTTTATTACAACTGGTCCGATGGCCACTCGACTATCACGTCACAACAAAAAACAGGGCCCTTGCGACCGTCTAGAACTGTCTGGCATTGCTGTCAAAATTATCCACGATCCAAAACTGTCATAAATATCCAAGCAAAACTGTTATCAACCTTTTAATGCAACGATTATAACTGTCGTTTACGAGGTCCTTCGGTCGTTCTTTTTGCAGAAAAAAAAGAAGACTGCCCTTGCGAACATCAAGAACTGTCGGGATTGCTGTTAAAATTATCAACGACAAAAGTTGCCATAAATTTTCAAACAAAACTGACCTCTTTTTATTACGAGGGCTTATTACAATCATTTTGTTACGACGGGATCTAACAGTTATCCCTCGCCATGAGACTAAAGTAGCACTATAAAATAACGCAAATTCAGTAACAACTCTCCTAGTTGCATGACTACGGCCGACAACGGATGGCCCGTCGAGTTCACGTGCGCTAAAATACTACATGGTTTAGTGGCTACCACGGCCGAGTTGTCAGCTCAACTGGGGCCCATAAATTTTACATCGCAACAATAAAATCCGGCCCTTGCGACTACCCACAACAGCCGTGATAGTTGTTAAAATTATCGACCGTCCTATACCGTCATAAAAATTTTGGAAAAAATATTATGGACCGTCATTAGATACGACGGGATCTGATCATTGTTCTTTTACGATGCCTTTGTGACCACCCAGTACAGTTGGGCATTGCTGTTGAAATTATTGATGATTTAGGACGTTACGGTCATTTATTGCGACGGCTTATAACCGTCGTTTTTCTACGACGGTTCTCACTCGTTTCTGTTACGACAGCAAACGTAGACGGCCCTTTTGGCCGTCCAGAACCGTTGTGCATTGCTGTTCCAGACGGTTTTTAGCCGTCACTTTTGTTTTTCTATTTTGATGCTTGTAATTAAAATTGCAAATGTTATCTTGCGTCTTCTAATTATGTAGCGGCTGTATCTTGTTGGATCCTTGCTATGTGATAACATTATATGTGATGTTTGTACTTTTGGATGGCTTTTCGTTATTTGCTGCTACTTTTGATAGCGTTGAACATTTCATTTTTTTTAGTTAATTCTATTATCACGTTGTATGTATGTTGGGTATGAAGAATCGAGCATGATGAGTTTTTTAGAAATTTCCTTAACACATTAAGAGACATATCAGCGTACATCGGTCAGGTGCTTTCTAAGAGATGAGTGCATGTTAGTGGTCACGTGTTGCATATGTAGGTCATATACCCTATGAGAGACTACATTTTCATGTGCTACCGGTCATGTGGCCTGTGAGAGAGACTTTATTTTCCGGTGCTAAATACGAGTATAGTTCCGTGCATGAGTTCCTTTTGATAGGCTACGCGCCATTAAAAGATAAGCGCTGGTAGTCTTTTGGCTGATTGACGTGGATTATGTAAGACTAAGGTGTAGAAACATTAAGAGGCGGGCCATTGATTGGATGGTCCAGATGAATGAAAAAAGATAACCCGTTTAACAAGCTTTCTAGTTGAGTCATCATCACATCGATAGTGGCCAATCGAGTATCTCACTGTCCAGCTGAAATGCAGCCACGCTGCTAGGATGAGAGCTTCACATCTTGGTGGATTCATGTCGGCCCATCACTGCATTGATTATCAGGTCCCCATTGATTGCGTTGGGGAGATTCGGGACATCTTCAGGCGCTATGGCGCACATGACAGAGAGAGTTATGGCCACCGTGATCATGCCCTGACCTATAGACGAGGCTGGTTCACTAGGTAGGTGGATCACAAAAGCGGATAGCCCTGTTGACCGGAATCTGTGGGTTCCACGATGTGTGTGTTTTATCCAAGCCGTCCATCAGTTTTTCAAGGTCATTTTATTACTTAAGAACAAAATTGAAGCATATCAAAAGCTCAAGTGGACCACACAACAAAAAGAATGGGAATTGTACCCTCAATAACTTCATGGGGCCACAAAAGTTTCGGATCAAGTTGATATTCGTGTTTTCCGTTCATCCAGGTCTGTGTGACCTTATGAACAGGTTCGATGGCAAATAAACATCACTGTGGGCCTTAAGAAGGTAGCAACGGTAGACACTATTATTCTCACTGTTTCCTGTGGTGTGGTCCAATTGAGCTTCTCAGATTCTTCAATGTTGCGATAATACCCTAAAATGAGCTGCAAAAACTGATGGACGGCGTGGATAAAACATATACATCACGGTGGACCCCACAACTTCCGGTAATTAGGGATATCCGCGGTGTGGGGTCACCACGCGGTTTGCTTCCGGTGCATCTGGGGCTTTCATCGTGCCGGGGAGGGCCCGAATTTTGAATTGTTTCGGGCCGGGCCTATTCAAAATCTGAAATTGCAGGCCTGAGCTCGGCCCATTGAGACCCATAGACCGCCAGAGTAATGATTGTCGACACTCATCTTAGACTTACACATGCGCCACACTCAACAGCGAGCCTCCTTCATTTCTGGGCCACAGCATGATAGTAGTGGACCCAACTTGATTAATTAGCTGAATCTGCAGACAGTGCGCCACGTGGGTTGATCTCCTTGGATCCCTGCAGGTCCATAGATCTACCATCTCGGGTCCACAGAGACAGCCTCTTCACTCTCCAACAAGAACTTAGATAGCAAAGCATGTAAAGGGTGACCAACATGTTTCATAACTTCTTTGAAACATGCTATTCTGAGGCCCAAATCCTCCCAGGCCATGGTGAAATTATCTTCACTCTGCCTCAACGCGCCCATGAACATGGATTACCGACTTGTCTGAGTCGACTGGGATTCGTTTGAAGCCAACCCAGCCCAGCACTGTGGCCTTCTTGAGTCTTGACTCGGGAGTCGGTCCTGGTCATCGACGAAGCTAGATCAATCGCTGTTGTTTGTTAGGTGTGGGCTTAGATAAGCCTGTTGTGGCCCATTCAACTTGATGCAGCCTAGATTAACCCGGTTGTGGCCCAGCTAATTCTACGCATGAAATGTGGCATTACTGAGAGCCGAGTCCAGCCGAACCGAACCCTGCTGGGGATGCATGGGCTGGGTCAGGTTCATCTCGAGCCTGACGATATTTTAATTGAGTAGCTCATTTTGGTAATCCAGCCTTTGTTCTCCTGCCCATCCTGCCTATTAATGTCATGAACAAGTATTATCTTTGGCACGTGTGTGACTTACTAAAAAAAAAGCTAAGAGGCATGACATGTGCATGTGGAGAGAATAAGAGAGAGAAAAAGGAGATAAACCAAAGGAAAGAAAAAGGCTATATATGTACATGGCTACACACAGAAGGAAAAGGCCTTGAGGATAGTTTCAAGAGTGGGCAATCCTTAATATGGGTCGTTTGGCACCATGAATTTGGGGGGATTTGAAATCCACTGGTTGTTGGACACCATAAAGTAATTGGGATGCTAGGTGGGGCCCATAGTGTTGTTTGTGAGAAATCCACGCCATTCATCTGTTGTGGGAGCTCATTTTGGATACACCTCGCCTCATTTTTTGTCACATGTCCTAAAATGACCTTCCAAAACGGATGGACGGTGTGGATTTATCAAAAACATCATGGTGGGACCCACCTAGCATCCGAGCGTGGCTTTCATAAGAAATCCACATCCCAGATCCATGGGGCTTGAAATCCCTGGGGTTTGAAATCAACTTATTCTATTGGGCACATGGCCCACTAATGATATCCCAGAACAATTAGATTACTTTAATATGATGATCAGCAAAATCCAAACATTGTCCATGTAAATCAACGGTTAAAAATTGTTGGTTAGTCAATCTTGTGCTTGTGGCCCATTGAGACTTGAAATTTCATCATTTTTGAGTAAAGCATATATTACAGCAGGCTTATTAGAACCATTGTGTCAAACATTACATGTGTTACTAATTAAAGATATTAAAATTGATTTAATAATTAAATTCAAACCCTGTAAATACATCGTGCATAGCTACTTTTAGATTAAAGATGATTCGGTGCCAAACACAGTAAGGATTTCAAATCCACACTCCCTAACTTGCCCTTATTTTTAAAATGACATTGTAACAAATGACAAAGCAACAAATGAATGAAGTGATCTACGTGACCTTTTGTTGCACTGGCTCGATAGCACTGGTGGGCTTACATGCAAATGCATATACGAAGAGACTTATCCTAACGTGATAGAATCCAAATGACCAAAAACACCATAGGTTGAAGTACCACATACATCTCATTTTCCAAGATGTCGAGCTCTTTTGGTCAAATGCAGCTTGTTTTACGTATAGGTATCGCATGAAATAGAGATCTGTAGCATGTTTTCCAGCTTGTTTCAGGCCTTGATAGACAATGTTGGAAAACCTTGACCTAGGTTGACATGGGTTGCCAATGGACAAGGCCTTGTTGGGCGTTTGGCCTACTAGGCCCAAGGGCTGGGCTCACCTTTAAAATTAGGCCCTTTATTAATTGGACTAGGTTTGAGCCCTTTCTAAGAGCTTGTCATCTTGGTGAGCCCTGCATTTTAGGATTTCAAAGGCATAATTGTCCTACATCATGCATGATGTGGATGACCTACTGAATTGTTGGTTATAGGTTAGTGGGGCCCACTTGTGTGGGATCACTGGTTGTTGAGTCTGTATTGTTTTTCTCGATATATTTCTGACTGATGTCCATCATATCTCGACTCTCCAAATACTAACTTGATTCAAAGTCAAAAAAGAAAATATTATGATAAAATAGCATTGATCCACTTTATTCCCCATATATAGGAGTAGAGGTATTTCATCTGTAAAGGCATGTATCCAAGTAAGTTTTCATTTTAAAAAAATTGTCAGGAAGAATAATGGAAAAAAAAATAAAAATCAATTATTTATTAAGTTGTCTTAAATGATTTAAATTGTTGATTGTATCTGTTAGTCATTCCATGATTAGAAGTAGAGTTGAACACAAATGAAGCCAGCAGCTGCGTTTGGCCGATTTAGCTCTACTTAGGTTGGCTCGAACAGCCTATTTAACCTAGGCTGAGCTAGAAATACCACCTTGTTTTGAAATCGAGCCGAGCTCGGTTTGGTTTGGCCCGATTCGGTTTGGTTGAGTATAAATGTAGTATAAATATTTTTTTAAAAAAAAAAAAAAAAAACCTTAACTTTTAAGTTTGTAACCCTATATGAGTCCCATAGCAAACGCCCTCCTCTCCTCTTCCTTTCTCTCTCTCACTTACCCTACACACCTGACCAAATGCCCTTCTCTCCTCCTCTCCCCCTCCAATTATTTGAATCTCATCTTCTTCTCTCTACCTACACCCGTCTAGTTAACCCGTATGCTGCCCAGCTCACCCACCACACCTGACTCCAGTTTCCCTTTGCTCTCTCTCTCTCTCTCTCTCTCTCTCTCTCTCTCTCTCTCTCTCTCTCTCTCTCTCTCTCTCTCCCCTCTTGTCCACAACAACCCCACCCACACATGGCACACCTCGACTTGCCCACAGCAGCGATCCGAGCCAAAACTCCAAAATCCCACCCAAAATATCTAAATACCCCAAAATTCCCCAATAGGACAAAACTCCAAACCAAAATCTGCAAATTTTTATTATTTTTTTTTATCCCGAAAATTGAGCCAAGTCTGTGACCCAACAAGTTGGCTTGAACTTGGCTCGAGCTCAACTCAATTTGATTATCAAACCAAGTCGAGTTGACTAGATCAGCTCAATAATCAAGCTAAGTTGAACTCGAGCTAAGCCCCATGGTTGAACGAGCCGAGTTGAGCTAAGCTAGTCGGAGTTTAGCACAATTGGGCTAGTGTATAGTTTTAATTAGAAGAATGGATAGTTCCCTTCCACTCCTATCATAGTTAGACCAATTATCTGGCAAGGGATGTTCATTTTGAGCTCTGCGAAGATCCGGTGACATGGTACAAATGCCATCAAATCTTTTAGCCATACTCATCTAAGGGCTTGTTTGGGAGCATGGATTTGGAACCCCAAGATTTGATATCCTCGAGATTTGGTGTGTTTGGCACCCCTGGGTGTAAATCAACTTTAATCCAAAAGTATATATGCATGGTATATTTACACAAGTTTGAATTTAATTACTAAGTCAACTTTGATATCTTTAATTAGTAAGATATGTAATTTTTGACACGGTAGTTGTGATAAGCCCGCCGAAATACATGCTTTGCCTGAGAAGATGAAATTTCAAGTCTTCCATCAGCCACAAGTATAAGATCATGTCTGAGTGATTAACTAATGATTTTTAATCATTGATTAACATGGACAATGTTTGACCGGTGCTGATCATCATTAGTGGGCCATGTGTCCAATAGAATGATAATATAATGACACACAAGTTGCACATGCAACTATTGGAATATTTTAGGTGCCCCGTTACTTTATGATGCCAAAAGGACTTTTGGTGACGGATTTGTATCTTTTACAAAAGTGGGAAACTATCCACGGACCCTAGCCTCGCTTGTACTTAAGCCACGCGCAATAATCATAGTCCCAGTAGGCCATGTAAACGGTTCTGGCATGGGCGCATCATGAACCAAAAATAAAAATAAAAATGATTATCTGACTTTCGCATTGATGGATGGTTATTTGACGGTTAAAAATGAAAAAAAAAAAAAGAAGTAAAATCTAACGGCCCTATGTCAACTAAGAAGTGCCCCCAAATCATGGGCTATGATTTTGGACCTGTAAACAGGCAACACTAGTTCCATGGTTAGTTCGTTTAAGTTGAGAAATACCTGCCACGAGTAGAATCTTCAAGCGCCTGCATATGAAGCATCATACGCTGCCAGAGTATCATATAACTCCCCGTACAAATACCCTATCATTATTTATTTATTTTTAACAAAACGATCCCTCACTCGTTAAGAAAGAGACGAAGCAGCTATCTCCGTAGAAAGAAGGACAGTTCCGTTTCCCATTGAAGGAGTTGAAATCTCAGGTAGGATCTCCTCCTTGTCAAATTAGGGTTTTTAGGGTTTAAGGTTTGATGATTTTCCATAATTTTATCTGATTTTCTGCATTTCTTTATGGAAATCATGCTGTGGTTGGATCTTTTGATCTGATCTTGTAGAAGAAGAGGGAAAATGCCGTTGGGATTGATACTAGGGTTAGGAAGGTCAATGAGAAGGAAGAGGACTTCGTCGCTCCTAATCCTCTCTTCGAAAAGAGGCCCTCGAGATTACTACAAGGGCAAGAACTGCAAGCCCACCGGTTTCCATACCCGCAAAGGTCTGAGCTATTTCTCGTCATCCCTAATGCTCTTTGCCAACCTATAGAGAATTGCTAAGGCCATTCGAGGCATACGTGCCGAGGTGGCATACGCGTGTGATAACTTGACCGTTCATCAGGTTGGGCTACCCATAGAACATTCCCTGGTGCAAAATTCTGTCAGGTCCGCTTGTCGGGTGGTTTGGTTGGTTATTTCTAACTTTTGGTTGTTGTTATTAGCTACAATTCATGGGGTAGTGGGCCCTGTCTGATGAATGATCAGGATCTTGAACACGTGCCGTACAAGAATGTATGCTGTGAATCACCTATGTGACTGTGCACAATCACCTTGGTGTTTCCCTGTTTTGATTGTCGCTCATTGAATTGATTGTTTGAGAATTTGGAAGCAGCAAGGTAATTTTCTAATATTCTATGCTGGATGAAAAATCTGTTTGTTTTATTGTCATTGACTTTTTAATGATTTTCTCTGACAGTCCACTGATGAAAATGCATTTTTCTGTAATTATATTTTTTTATAGTTCTCACGGATGGTTTTTTTTTTTTATAAAATAAATAATAAAAAATCATAAAATCTAAGGAAGAGCTTAGTACATGAGGTCTGCATGTGCAAGATGGACTGTTCATACGCCAGGCTGTTCCCTATAAGTCATATTGTCAGGTGATCCTAGCTGTTGATTGGCGAACTTTTGAGGTTCACAAATGGAGTGTTAGAGAAAAAGTCTGACCAATAGTCCACATCAACTTCCTCAATTGGTGGCGTGGCTCATCTGACAATTGTATTTTTTGGGGCTATGAGCATCTATGGTTTGGCCTATCAGATGAACACTCCACATATCAAATGTGTTCCTCTTGTAGTGGAACATCGTTTAATCATTAATGGCTTACATAAAAGAGCTAAACACTGGACAGTTTCTCTTCAAAGAAAGGGAATTTAAAGATGATTTGTGCATCCTATAACATTACGGAAATACATACACGTAGCCCAAAACCCAACTCAGTATAAACCTGTCAATCATTGGTTATTTTTGCATGAAGCATGTGAAATAAAACTGGGAGTTTCAAGGAATCCTGTTTGATGATCTATGGTGGCTACTTTTAACAACGAAAGAGATTGGATCTCTAACATCCCTCACTTCCTTTAGAAAGTGGAGACAGTGGTAAAACCCTGAAGCACCAGCATCTTGTCGGTGAGGGTTGTGTGGCAACAGGTGGATACCAACCTTGTGTCAAGCATAATGACCAGTGGGAAATTATAGAGTTAGAGTTGCATCTTTGGGACCCTGGCGCATTATAAGCAGATCAGTGTAAGATTGATGCTAATGTGAATGCTAGGATTGCATAATGCTTGCATGTGAGTTAGTGACCCCCCATCCTGACACATGCGTTTATGATTTGGAGAAAACAAGAGACATTGTGTGACCATTATTCACTCTCTTGAAACCTCCTAGAGCACTCAGGTAATCATCCAACAAGGTGGGCATATTTAGAAATGGAAAATCAATACCATATACCATGTAATATTGGTGCGAGACTAAACGAAGATCATGTTCCATTGTCTGCCACCCTCTTGATAACCTCATAACTCAATTATATTTGATAGGATGGGCCTAATTGGGGATGACATCCTCAATGTAGCATCAAACATCGCTGGAGATAGATGATGTCTGCTTGCGTGTGAGAATTGACAGAAAATAGGTTGTGTTTTAGTTGCCAAAGAGCTTTTATGGCATATACCCTCGATTCCATGTGTCATTTGTGAAAAGTGGTGGTTGCTATTCAATGGGTTTCAATTCAACATGGAGTTATATATATATATAGATGACATAAACTTGCATTAATAGGAAAGATTACAAGGAGTAAATCAACCCGCTGAGATAGCGGATCAATTACCCTTCGAATAAAAACAAATTACAGTCCTTGAACTGATCTACGTTGGAAGTCCACTCTATAATATAATGTTGAATTTTTTTTCACTATGGAGCCCACCGCATTGGAATCACCATTAAATTTGCCATTCCTTTCTTCCCACACTGACCACCAGATAGCTAGAAGGGCCATTCTCCAGACCAAGGTTCTTTGATTTCCAAGAGTAACACCATGTCAGGCTTTAACCAACCAACCCGTTGAATCCGGAAGAGACCAGGACATTTCGAACCAAGAAAAGATAAAGATCCGATTGACGAAAGGGCAATGTATGATTAGGTGATCCACCGATTCTTCATCAGCCATATAGCAAAGACATATTGGTGATAATCATTCCCTTTTTCCCCAAATTATCAACAGTCAATACCTTCCTTTTACCAACTAACCAGCCGAATGCCGCAATCTTTGGAGGAAGCTTATATTTTCATACTTTATCTATCATTATCTCTTCTGTTACATCATACTTTTTGCAGATGAAGTTGTAGAAGGATTTGACCGTGAGGGTACCAAATTTGTCGAATCTTCACATCAGCCTATCTGAACCGGACCGTTTAGGTTTTCCACTGCTAATGCGCTTTAGGAGAGCCATAAGCTCTTCGATCTCACTGTCATGGAGGTTTCTTCTACAGGAGAGATTCCATACTATATCATTTCCTTGAATGTAGTAACTGTCAGATACTGATATGGATTGCTTTGGAGCGAGGCTATATATGTTCGGGAAATCATCTTTAAGGGTTGTTTCTCCCACCCAAATATCTTCCCAAAAGCGAGTATTATCTCCTTTACCAATTCAACATGGAGTTGAAAGGAAGAAGTGATGAGGACACAAGCGCATTCAAGGTGTACCAACGAAGAAAGCGCCAACCACAAGTGTCGTCCTTGTGGATAGGCGACTATTGAGGAGCTGAAGACCTTTCACATGTGATTGGACATATAGAAGACCCCACTTAGGGAACACACATGTGAAGGAAGATTGGAGAAAGAAGACCAGGCGACTGAACTTTCCCGTACTTATGTTATTTGCGCGTTTTTGCTTAGTTTAGGGTATTTTAGTAATTATATGTCTTTATTTGCTTATTCTAGCGGTATTTTAGTAATTTTATGTCTTTATTTGCTTATTTAAGTGGGCTAAAGTCCTAAATTCGAATTTTAACTATTGATTAATGAAAATCAAACCCTTTGGTTGCCTCATTCCTCTCTTCTCTCTAACGGTGCTTCCTCTTCCCTTGATCTTATTCTTCTAATTTCTTCTTATGCCCCTCCAACTTCTTCAAGGTAATTATTTTCTTGTTTCTATTTTCCAGTTTTGGCTAATCCTTCTTCGATCAAAATCTTGAGAACCGATCTAAATCCTAAACCCCTAAATTCTCAAATCCCTAATCCGATAAACTTCCTAGTTCTTCGGACTAGTGATCTCCATTGATTGATCGGGTGTGACCATGCAAGATCGGGAGGTCTCATCCCTCGCCGGATCCAACCTAAGTATTAATTGAATCCTATATTGCACGATTGTGATGATGGCCCGCTCCATTGCATGTTCCCTTTATGATTTTCTCAGTTATGATGATTATTGCTAGAATTTTAGATCATTTATTCATTTTATTTTCGCTGTTTAATTATGTTCATGAGCATGCATCATAATTAGGGCTGTCCTGCGTCAAGAAGACTGCAAGAACGGTACTTGTTTCCACAAAGCAACAAGAGAGTAAACAAGGCGGCAGTTGTGCTGGGAACCTCTCCTCGTGCGCTTGTTAGCAATGAAAGGGGATTGCTATGTCTTTAAATTTTCTAATGCAACATTCCTTAAATGTGGAAAGACAACATAAGATCATCTGTCAGGTTGGTTGATATCTCATCAATTCCTAACATGTATGTCAAAGGTTCGAGTCTTGGTGCCAACTTCTTCAAAAAACATAAGATCCTCTGTCAACTTTTTGAGAGCTTTATAAAGTTCTAAGATAGACCATTTGATAAGGTAAGACCATTGGGAATGACTACCTCAAGAGGATTGCTAGTTCTCCACACCTTGGGTAGCACAAAGCTGCAATACCTTTTATTGGGCTATAAGAGTCAAGTGGGCCCAAAGTCAAAATGTTTGATCAAGGAATTCCAAGTCAATTCTCCCTTGTTCTCTACCTATACGAGGAGAAAAACAAGGGAACGCGTTTTATCAGTCTGATGGGATTGCTCGCTAGATAGATGGGACTGGAGTCCTCTCCCATACGCATAGGAAGTGTGTGAAAAAACTAACATTGTGGGACCACTATGGTGCGCGCGCGCGTGTGTGTGTGTGTGTGTGAGAGAGAGAGAGAGAGAGAGAGATCCACTTCATCCATCAATTGTGCCATACCATGTTCATTGTTCACAAAAAATAAACTCGATCCTAAACTCCAGTAGACCATACTACAGGAACATTGAAAAATCGTGTTGAAAACCTATAGATTCACTTGGTGACTGGTGTGGCCAACCTAAGTTTCCAAGTGGGCTGATTTCTGGGATGTCTCTTCATCCTAGTGGCCCTAGGAATGTTTCTATGGTGAGATCCCCTTCTGCACCGTTCCCTGTGGTGTAGCCCACCTGAGTTTTGTCGTGGTATATTTTTGGGCTTAGATTGTAACATTAGTTTCACGAATGATGGACATAGTGGATATTGCATACATCAATGTGGGCCTAGAATATCCAGGGTGTTGTGTGCTCTTCCTACGACTAGTGTTGTATGAAAAGGAGAGAAGAAAATAATAGAAAGCAGTAGTAGAAAGGGGAACGGAGAGGATCCATGCATAGCTAGGAAGGGATCCATAATTGCGTAATGTGTAGGACATTTGAACAAGTGGGCTGATTTCTGGGATCTCTTCGTTGTAGTGGCCCTAGGAATGTTGCTATGGTGAGATCCCCTTTTGCACTGTTCCCTGTGGTGTGGCCCACCTGAGTTTTGTAGTGGTATGATTTTTGGGCTTAGATTGTAGCATTAGTTTAGCAAATGATGGACATAGTGGATATTACATTCATCAATGGGGGCCCAGAAATCCAGGGGCATTATGTGCTCTTCCTACAACCAGTGTTGTAGGAAAAGGAGAGAAGAAAATAATAGAAAGCAGTAGTGGAAAGGGGAACGGAGAGGATCCATGTATAGCTAGGAAGGGATCCATAATCTTGAAATGTGTAGTACATTAGAACTATGCAAAGGGCGGGAAATACCACGAGGCCGGTCCACTCATTAGATGGGCAAGCTTGTGTGTTAAATCGTGGATTGGTGGGTCCTTACTCTTGCTCGGGTGGTAGACTCTCAGGAGTTTCAACACCCGGTCAAGGGTTCGAGTACCCATAGGTGGTGAAATTCCACCAGCGTGAGTGTGTGGGGTGTGTGTGCGTGCGTTAAAAAAAATAGATCGTGGATTGGTTGTCAATTGATTTTGATGGTGGGGCGTACCCAGTGAGCAAACCAGTTGGATTTTTTACAAGATGGGGCAAACCATTCGTGGATTGGTTGTCAATTGATTTTCATGTTGGGCCTATTCTTGGATGGGATCTTCATGATGGGGCCCACCAGCCACATCGATTGAGAGAAGGATGCTCGGTCAAACCTTTTTGACTTTGGGCTCCATTTGTCATGTCGTTCACTGAGAGGCGTATATCATTTTTTTAAAAGAAGCAATGCAATTTTACTAAGAAAAGAGGTGAAAAGCAGAAAGAATACAAGTGGCAAACCACAACACCAAAAAAATAAATACATAATGAAACCCCAAGAATTAGGGAGTCCACTCCTTGAGATACATTAAAGCCCTACCACTAACAGCTGAGAAAAGCCTTCAATATTTCCTTGAACAGCAATTGTTTCTCTCCCCAAATGGACTACAGACCTGCAAGCAAGGCCAGCTATCATTTCAATTTACCTGTCCTTCTGGGTTCACCATCATGCCCAGCGAGGACCAACTCTTCCACTGACCCCAACATCACCCACGGAGTTTCGAAGACCTCCAAAATGCTGATTCAAAAACCCACGAAAAGTAGCAGATGAACATATAATCAATCAACTCAATGTCATTCGTGCACAGAAGACACATTAGGGAGCACCATACCCCTCTTACTCACATTGTATCAACTTTTTGTTACACGAAGTTTAGAATTAACAATTACCTCAATGTCTTGTGCATGGAAATGGTGGTAGTAGATAGACTTAAGATATTATGTGCAGTTGTTGATTTTCAAAGCCTTTAGAGAACACTATGACAGTATAGATGACAAGGAGAACCCAATAAGATCATGTTGAAAATGGAATTTCCAATGGACAAACGTATGGGCATGATGTATGACTAACTATTTTGTCTAAAAAATACCAGCAAATGCTAAAGGCTTGCTTGGGTGACACCCAAAAACAGATTCTCTTGATTTTGCCGGACATGTGTTGTTGTAGTTGTTAGTTCCTCTTGGGAACTCGATGAATTATTCAGATTTCTCCAACATATGCATGATTTAGGGTCTGCTTGGTTAAACAACATGACATATTTGATGGATTGTTCAGGTCCCACATGTGTTTGATGGATTGGCAAATGACAACGATAGTGAATAGCAACATTCCGTGTCAAATGCTAATTCACCATCACGGAAACAGGTCCTTAGGGTGTGAGGTACGCCTATTGACAAAGCAGTTGATATTGTATCATTTTCCCCTAGCTTATTGAAGACATGTTGTTTGATGCAACACCAGTCAACAGTCAGGTAGATGCACCTTTAGTGACCTCATTTCTTACCTTACATAAGGGTCCTCTAGTGTGGATGCTCGGGTAAAACACACCACATATTTTGCCTAATATTTACAAGGCACATTTAGCAAATGAACAGGCTTCTTTTCTCTATCATCCCTGTCCATCATGTTGTCAAAATATGGAATGAACTTGCAACCTAATGCAAGTTTATTTACTGTTTTAACTGCCACAACTCTGAAGGATTTTTAATGTCATGTTTGGTTAGATTTGGCTGTATTTTACCACGGTGGAAACAGACGCTGACGTGGATGATCACCCATCACATGAGTATTAAAACTTAAAACCCCTAAGGACGTGTTTAGGTGACAGCCCTTTATCATTCAAAATGGCATACCCTTATACGGCTGGCCTTGTCTGAAAGAGCGCCAGGCTATTTTCCAGAAAAATGAGTTTTTTTTTTTTGAGAGAGAGAGAGCTAAAATGAGTTCTGCAGACAGTATTTGCACACCTGTCTAGACATGTGCAAACTGGCGGTCGCTGTTCAGGATCCAAACTTTCCGATGCGCTTTGTTATTAAACTCCTCAGGGTATGAAATCATGTCTCTGTTCTTTTTTGTGGGCCAAAGGATTGTAGAAGCCTGAACTATAGGTTCAATTGGCTAACAGGCACTGACGATTCTGTCAGGCAGAAGTAAAATAGAAAAAGGGTTTGGCTGTACACCTACAAGCTCCAAGTCATTTTCAAATCAGTGTAGTGCAGTGTTGAGTTTGCCACCGTCAATTAGGTTGCCTCATTTATCAGCTTACTTTGGGAATTTTGAGACTCTTGAGATGCAATTAAATGTTAGCTGCCTTTGCCACTTGTCCCAATTTGTCATCTGTGTACACATTGCATTGCAAAGAAATCATCATCCGAAGTTAGGTTTACAAATCAACTGAGTGGCTTGGTTTTTGTTGTTTTTTGAGGTTTTCTGGAAGTCAACAGTGCATCTATACATGCCATTTCATTTAGTTAATTTATCATTGGCATTGGATGGTGCATGATTGCAGAGTAACTGTGTCCTCAACCCTGAGGAACATGCGTGGTTTTATTGGAATTCTTAGGTCCAGGGTCAGAGGGTTTCTTAGGGATGAGCACGGTGCTATTATTGAGTTAATTTTTCTGGCCCTAGTCGTCAGGGGCTCAAGTAGGGCGGAGTTATATTAGGCTTCAGACAAAAGGGGGCAGAGTTATATTAGGGCACGTAATCTTTGTTACTTGGGTTGGTGGATTGTTCATGGTTGAGTAATGCTATAGCTTTTGTCCTTTGGGGAATGCATGCCATCCGGACATCTTAACTCTGCGGGCAATTGTCTCTTGAAGGAAGGAATTCTGAGATTCTCTGTATTGGGGATTCTTACTTAACCACTGCCTTAATGCATCCTTGTTTTAGCCCACTCTTTGGGCCTTTTGAATAATTTCTGTTGTCAATAAAAAGAATGATCTCCATCTACCCTTGCGTTGTGGATTGTTTACATTTGTGCTTTAAGATTATGAATAAGTGGAAACAACTAGATATCACATCATATCTCCAATTAGGCTATCCTGCTGACTAGCTATTACACTTTTTATTTTTATTTTGTTGAGAAGTGGATGGATGAGCATGCACCTTGTTCTTCCAACAAGTAGTTAATGTCAGAATGGTGAAAATAAGATTATTATCATCCTTAACAAGGCTTACCTTGTTGATTCACTTCATTTCACCTTTTTGAGTTTCTCATGGTGTAAAAGATAGTTAGGAGTCGGATCCCTTTGTTGGTGTTTCTCTCATAATTTTCTGACCAGTATAAGGTTGTGCCATAATCCCACTTGGAAATGTCATTGATTGTGCCTTGTGTGTCAAATATACCTCTTAGTTGCTGCTAAATCTTTAGTAAACGGCTATTTTCTGTTATTCTGGTCCAGCTAGAAGGGGTGATCCGATGCCTCTAAGGTGGAGGCCATGGCCTTTTCTCGAAGACTTAGACTTCTTGCAACGGAACATCAGGGCTTAGTAATTGTTGAAGGAGATTCTTGAAATGTAATTAGTGGGGGTTAAAATGTTTTGTTGGAGCCATGGAAGAAATTTATGTTTGATGAAATTCAGCTCCTTGCTTTGAGGATAAACAAATTTATGTTTGATGAAATTCAGCTCCTTGCTTTGAGAATAAATTTGCAGTTATCTTTCAAAAAGAAGAAGAAGAAGAAGGGTTTGTTGTATTGTTGATATTCCATGTCACAGAACTTCCAACTGTTCAGATGCCAGTGCAATGTCTTGTTGTTAATGAGGTTGAGGGGCATAAGAGTCTCAGGATCTTCAAATCAGCTAATTTTGTGCATAGCTTGAAACTTTATGCCATCCTTGCAACCAGTTTTTCCTCTTTTTAAAAATACATCCAGCCTCTTTTTTTTCTTGCTCATTATTACATTTTTGCATTCAACTAGAAGGAATATACATCAGTCCAGTTGTTTGTGATGCAATATAGCATTTTGATGTAGGTGGGTACGTCTTGGTGAATGAAAAATTGCCGAACTATGTTGTACCTGATTTGACTGACTTCAAGGTACTTTCCATACTGGAATCATAGCCTTGTCATCGTTTAATTTGGAGGTCTGATAGCTTCATTTTTCAGCTGCAGTTCTTGCCATCTGCTTTTTCCAATTAATTGGGAATTAAAGATCCCTCCTATTCCAGCAGTTTCTTGAATAAGAAAAATTATTACATGAGTATGTGAAAATTTAAGAAATTGTGGAATAAGAGATCATTTCCCTAGCTTTAATCTAAAATTAAGGGGAAATTTGTTCGAGGGGTTTATGTGAACTTTCACGCACATCCATACCTTTCCTGACAATTTTCCATATGTGTTGGACCATATGTGTTGGACATGAGCCGTGCAAATGATGGGTCACATCATGAAGATTACTCGCTGCGCAAGTCAGGCTTTTCCTCTCATTAGGTGGGCCACACCTGTATGTTGAATCCAACCAGCTGCAGTGGATGTCCACCCTTACAGCAGTGGGTCCTTAAGGTGAGTGGACTAGAGTTTATTTTTGCCCCACATGATCTTCATGGTGCAGTCCACATTTGTAGAGATTGGATATTCTATGTAAGTGATTCATTGACAGGAAATATGGGCTGCTGTGAAAGTTCACTTATAGTGCTTGTATATGATCATTTCTCTTGATGTGTTATCCATGCCTATGCTAGGGCAGATGTACAAATTGGGGTGTGTATGTGCCTCACTGATCCACATTCTCTTCTCATGTGCACAGCTGAAGCCGTATGTATCACAATGCGCCAGAGAAGCAACCACGACTGAGGCAGCTGGTCCTGCCAAATAGGTTGCTGAATCAAAGGATTGGTTGTACTCCGTGCCCTTTTTCGGGATGGGTAACAAAATATTCATTGGAAGGGAAATGAAGGTAGGAAGGATATGGATTCCCATTCCCCCTTTCTGCCATTTTATTTTTTTTTCCTGTTTGTTTCTTCATAGGCATCCAAGTGAGGTACAACATTTGATAGGAAAACAAAAGTAGCATTAGCTTTAATGACTTGATGGGCTTCCTGCTGGTTTTTTCCTTTGAGAAATCTGGAAAGCACTATCATTTTCATTTTTCTCTTTTTAGATTAGATTGAGTGGGACAATTTTATTTATTTATTTATTATTTTTGATGACAGGGGGTGTCCCCACCTCATTTTTGAAGTGAGACTAATCCCTGCAGATGCACGCAGACGCCTTGTTAGGCAAACGCCTATAAATGAGTTCATCTCATTTTAGCTAACAGTAATTATGTATTAAAGATCAATATCTTTAATACGTAATTACTGTTAACACGATCTCTTTATGTTTAGAGATATTGATCTCTAATACACAACTACTGTTAACTAACATGAGATGAATGCATCTTTAGAAATCTACCAAACAGGGCCCGGGGGTTCTTCCAACATCCCCCATATATGCGAACTAGGTAAATGTTCACCTGACACAAACTGTTGAGCATCCTTGCCCATCTAGACCGTTCAGTGGATTGGGACACCTCTTGGATTATATATATATATAGGCAAAGGTACTATGCGGTCGAGCTCATGGGAATTTCCCATGAGGTTGAGCTGTGTGGACCCTACCGTGATGCATGTTGACCATCAACACCGTGCATTTGATGGGTCCCCTTTAAATTATGGGATATTCCAAAAATCAGCCGTATATGGAACTCAGGTGGGCCATACCATCTAAAATCAGGTGAAGACATGCCTAAAACATATAAAATCACTTGGTGGGGCCCACCTGAAATTTGGATGCGTCTGAAACTTGGTCTGAACCCTCATCCAAATGGGACACACATAATGGATGGGCTGGATTTGCAAACCACATCTCGGTGGGCCCAAAAAATGATTATGAATGTTTTAATGGAGGGTAGCCCCTCTTAACTTCTGTATGTGGTGTGGCCCACACAAGTCACGGATTGACTTGATTTTTGAGACCTAGGCCCACCATGGAATGGTGCATCTGACTGATGGGGTGTTCGACACACATCATGGTGGGGCCCACACAGGTCGACCTCATGGGAAGTTCCCATGAGCTCGACCGCAAAATGGGGTAGATGTTGGACACGCATCACGGTGGGGCCTACACAGGTCGACCTCATGGGAAGTTCCCATGAGCTCGACCGCATAGTACCTTTTCCCATATATATATATATATAGACCCTCATTGAATGGATGATCCTAATCACCTAATTCGTTGCCTCTTTTTCACATTATATACTGCTCATAAATGTTTTCCATAATTTGGCAAATACGGTCATCGTGCTTGGTTTTTGGAAAGTGGGACATCCAAGCAGTAGATCTGTTGAGCGGTCTGGATTGACGAGGTCAAGCACAGAGTGTGGGCTAGATATGGGTTAACATAATATACTCGCTGGCATGTGATTATTCCAGTGGCTGTAGATGGGCTGGGCACAGGACAAGTAAAAAAAATTTGGGTGGTACGGAGAGGCCTGGCCTGCTTTGGGCCCAAAAACCCCTGGCCAGCCTGATGACAGCCCTACTTATTCCTCAGTGTTTGATTGAGTATCAAATCTGTACTGTTTAATTGTGAGGATCGTTGTATCGGTGGGTTTTTGTACCATCAATGGGTTTCTATCAACAGTCTAGATCAATGCCCTTGCAAGGGAGTTGCACTGGAGCATCATTCATTTCACTTCTGATCGATGTGAGATCCAGATTGGTGGTTCGGCGTCACCCAACTATCACATCGGTTGGAGGACACCAACCTTGACTGATGGACCATCGATCTGATGGCCGATAGTAAAGCGTTCAACAATTCTAAGGGCCTTGATGGTATTGGGTCCCGCAAACATGTGATTAATTTGGTCCACATGGCTGGATTTGTATGTGCTGCCCGGGGGTGCCTTTTTCCGCCAAATCAGAACTCTGATCTTAAGACCTGGTGTGCATTAACTCAGTCACACCGTCCAAGTTGTGTGCCGCTATAAGCCGATAATCATCTAAAATAAGATTCGTTTGATACGCGTTTTGCTAATGTCCCCACTACTTTTATGGGACACTAGCAACATCCTCAAACCTTTTAAATGCCACAGTAGATGCCCGATTATCAATCGGACCGTTCATTCAATAGAACCATTGGGAGCAAGCTATGGTGCAAGAATCATGCTGATTGGATGAACCTAACCCTTTAAATGAGGCCAAAATTATTTATTTTTTACTGTCGTCTAGTCTTTGAGATACAAATCACATGGTTTGAATCTTCAAACGGAAGTGCTACTTTGGTTTTAAACAATACCAAGTGGGATCTGGGATCTGCCGGATGGATGTTTCAATATGATGATTGCACCTATTTTGTTTCTCCACTTGATCTCGACCATCCATTTTCGGAATGAATGGACAGTTGGCCATGGTATCATTTAAAAGCTTTAGGAACGGTGCTAGCCTTCCAATGAAGGTGTGGATTGTATGTTGATTTTGGTAACGGCGCGTTGATTATGTGGGACCGCATGCCTTGCCTTTTGCGTTGTCCACTCCCTGTAGAAGCAAATTATTTTTTATCTGACGGGCACAATCATCCAATCGATTTGATTTTTGGATCTATGCTCCGTGTACTCTCTGTCAATCTTGAAGTTACAGAAATGTCCCAAGTCCATGGGGATGAGTGCACTCATAAGAATTCATTGGGAATGGTGGCCCATCCCCTAGCTAAGGGTAGGGCTGCGAACTGTCTGGGCCTCACCAGGCCCTTGTAAGGTCTGTCCATGCCCGGACTGGGGCCTTGATGGGCCTGAGATGATTGTGTGCGGCAGACCGAACCACATCATCCGCTCTTGTGCAAGATCCGCGCTGTCTAAAGTAATCCCCACCATGCATGATGTATTACTAGAATGCCCTTGAAACCTTAAACGTTTCAGACCGGGTCCTGTTCCCAGCCTGATTGATAAACAGGCTTTATAGGCCTGGGTCGCAACTTTGGGTCCAATATTCTAACCCAAGCCGAGGACGAAGTAGGACAGCCATGAAAGCTCAAAGGCCAGACCGGCCCATTGAAAGCTATCCAAGGAACAAAGCAGGACAAGCTCTAGGATCAGCCATTACATCTGTCCAGGCCTAGTTTTTGTACCTCTGCAGCCATTGGACGACTCAAAATTTTCTGATCCATAAGCTGTCGACAGGTAACTAGCTATCACCTACCTAATATTTTTCATTAAGGTTGCCAATAGGCAGGACATGGGCGCAGCAAAATCGAAGTTCGATAGCCCAGTTCGAAGACCCAGCCCCACCAGTTCAACAAAACCCAGGCCGGGGCTGGCCCATTTCCAGGCCTAATCTCCATGTGTTATACCAAGTACCCACACGAATCATTGTTCCCATAAGTTACCATGTGTGGCATGTGTGAGAGATCTTATTGTGAGGCCCACTCTGAAATTTTCTGGTACAAAATTGGGATGCACGTGTAGGAAAATGGGTGAATTGATGGGAAGACCAACTGATGGTCCCAAAGTAATGTTTATGATGGATTCGTTTGCATGGACAATGAGATGGTTATGGTATGTATCACATGATTAAGAGACCCAATCTCTCAAACGTGTGCCTGGCATCTATGGTTACAAGTCCAGTCGCCTTAGATGATTAAGGGGCTTGGCAGTGGCAGCACGTGACAATATAGCACGTGTGCATGAGCCATTTCCTTCGTAGGTACGCTAGTCCACTGATCAGGTAGGCCAACTATGTATGATTGAATGTGAATTCTGGTGAAATTTTTTAAGACTGCTCGTGTTTCTATGACAGAACCATGCACCTGATGAATACATGGGGTCTAACACAAGCTACTTGGCACGTGTGCCCTCTTTCCTTTCCTTTGAACACCACACGTTCACAGTTGACGACTCTCATGTGAAAACTTCCCGCCACCCAACCGTCAACTGTCTCAACTGAAGAGAGATTACTATGAGAGCCCTTCTTGTGGAATATGGTAGAGCCGTCCGTCCAAAGTATACATGATAATTCCGAACAGTCCATCTACTCTTCCATCTACTCTCCCCCTGCCATGGATGGCAGTGTTTGAAACACACCCACCTTGAGGATCCTAGCCAGCTAACTACACCATCACCAAATCAACCGTAGAAGTCAGCAATTATTAACAGTCGAGACTCAGCAGCAAAGTCGGAGAAGCATCAATGTCGCTGGATTGCCTTGTTGGTGGGAGTTTTGAAATAGGTCCATCGATGATATCCCAACTAGATAAAGGGTCCCGATTGATACATCACTCTGCTACGTGTTTTGGGGAGAGCACAGTGTACCATACTCGGGTTCTACCATATCTGGAAGCGGATTGCGTGGTGTGCAGTGGTGTGTTGATGTGGCTAAGTTCCGTGGGCCTCACCGAGATATATGTCTTATATCCACACCGTTAGTCCATTTTGCGAGATCATTTAAGGGCATGAGACCAATAATGAGGCAGATCCAAGGTTCAAGTGGACCACACCACACATAGTAGTGGAACAATGATTCCCACCATTGAACCTTCCTAGGTCCCACCATAATGTTTATTTTCCATCCAAATTGTTCATGATAAATTTAATGAAGGGAAAAAATACATGTGATATTGGCTTAAAACTTTCATGACCTCAAGAATATTTCAATGGTAGATGTTAAATCTCCCTTTACATTATGTGGTACGATCCACTTGAGATTTAGACCTAGGGGTGTACATCGAACTGGTAGAACTGTGGAATTGGACCGGAACTGATTAAACGATTTGGTTTTAGAGTACACCGGTTCCAGTTCTAAAAATCAAAGAATCGTTTAGATCGATTTAGTTCCGATTTTGGGGTACGTAGAATCGAACCAAACCGTGAACTGAATCATGGATTCAAACCGTGGAATTGAACCTACATTTAAAACAAAAAATAAATAAAAACAAAACCCTAAGTCTACTTGACCTTGCTACGTGCGTGCGGTTACCCCTACCCTCTCTCATCGTTGTCGCTGGTCCTCTCTCTCTCTCTCTCTCTCTCTCTCTCTCTCTCGTTGCTCCTTCCTCATCGACCCCCAATCCTCTCCCTCCCACTACTCCTCTCTCATCGGCCCCCGATTCTTTCTCTCTTGTTGTGCATCTCTCTCTCGTTGCTCCTCTCTCTCACTGATTCTCTCTCTCTCCTGCTACTCCTCTATCTTTCGCTGGTCCTCTCTCTCTCCACACACCACAAAACCGTGGACTTGATCCAGAACCAAATTGGTTTTCAGGGTTAAGTTCCGGTTTAGGTTCTAGGGTACTAACGATCTGGCGCCAGTTTCAAAAATCCTAAAACTATATGAAATGGTTCGATTTCAGTTTCATCTTAGAACCGAACTGAACTGACCCATGTGCACCCCTACTTCCACCATATCTAGCATGCACAGAAGAATATTAGCTTTTACCCATTGGCCGGTGTACCACACACCACACCAATGCCTAGTGTGTGTACGTAGTCGCATGAAGATGAGCATGGACACTTCCTACCAACGGCACCACAAATAGCATAGGGAGGAATGATTCGTACCGTTAAAGCATCCGTAGGGCTCGTCATAACATTTATTTTCCATCCAATCCCTTCATAAGGTCACACAAACATAGATGAGGAGGAAAAACAAATATCATATTGATCCAAAATTTCTTTGACTCCCAAAAGGCTTTCCATGGTGGACGTTCAATCCCCCATTGCTTGTCCACTTGATCTTTGGATCTTCCTTATTTTTTTGCTCAAGCTTTACAAGGAGCTTGTCAAATGGATGGATGGTTTGGATAATAACACATACCTCATGGTGGGATCCACATAACTTGGTAACATCAACCCATCAGCCAAGTCAGTGGTATGTACCGTCACAGTCCATCCATTTCACAAGCTTATTATAAAAGTTAGCGGGAAAATAAAATAAATCTAAAGATCAAGGGACCATACCCCAAAAAGCAGTGGGAGATTGAATGTCCACCATTAAAAGGCTCTTGAGGGTTAAAAGAAGTTTTGGATCAATGTGATAATTGTTTTTGCTCTTCATTTAGTCTTTGTGACTTTATAAATGGATTGAATGGAAAATAAATGTTATGTTGGATGCAACGAATGTTTCAAGGGTGAGAATCATTCTCCTTATTGCCATTCGTGATATGGTCCACTGAAGCGTTATATATGAATCAATTTTGGAATTATACTCTAAAATGACCTATGCAAATGAAGCTCGTCTTCCCACGACGTATGCACACCAGCAAGGCCGGAGGTGTGTGGTACCCCGGTAACACCTGGGTGGGTGTTATCCTAACCATGTGAGCCCACCTTTGATTTATTTGTTGTATAAATGTTTTTCCATCTATTTTAAACAGTAATCCCAAACATCAGGAAGATCCATTTCTCAGGTGGGCCAACCATTAGAAACGGTAATGAATGACCATTAAAAATTTGTTGTAACCACAAGGTTATTGAATCACGCTGATATTTATATTTACCCTTAATCCAGTCCTTCATATTATCAACGGGTTATTAGAGGGCAAATGAGCAAATAAATATTAAGAAAACCTCATACCCAGTTCTTAGGAATTGTTAATGGTGAACCATTCAATCACCACTGTTTCCTATAGTTTGGTCCACCTGATAATTTAATCTACTTAATTTTTGGGCACGTCTTAAAATGGGGTGGAGAAACCGATGGACAGCGTGGATATACAACACATCATCAAGGTGGACGGTAAGGGTCACACCAGGCTGTTGTTGCCCGGGTGACATCAAATCCGCTCCATCCCTATCGTCCCTAACGGCCACTATATAATTTGTGTTTCCCGCGTTAGGCTTCCGCCTCTCGTTCGTTCACTCTCTCTGTCATGTACGGTCCTCCGCGTCACTCCTGCCCAAGGGCTGGCCAAAACCCTAAGCTTCCTTACCTCCAAAACCCTCACAGTCCCTTTCTCCAAAACCCTAACAGTTCCTTCGTCCAAAATCCTAATTTCTCATCTCCTTCCACCTCCTGCTATAATCCCTTCGTCCAAAACCCTAACACGCCCTTCGTCCAAAACCCTAACAGTCCCGTCGTCCAAAACCCTAATTTCTCATCTTCTTCCTCCTCCTACAATCCCTTTCTCCAAAACCCTAACCGGCCCTTCGTCCAAAACCCTAATTTTTCATCTCCTTCCTCCTCCTCCTCCCACAATCCCTACCTCCAAAACCATAATTCCGCCTCTCCCCAATTGCCCTGCTCCCGCCACCCCACATTCCAACCCCGCCACCCCTCCCCGCCTCAGAAACCCGATGAGATCCTCGAAAAGATCGAGCGGGCTGTCGGCAAGGCTCACCGTGATCTTCTCGCTGCCGGAGATAGTGTTTCTGCATGGAAGATCTCTCAGTCCGTTCTGCTGGCGCTCCAAGCGGATTCTTGGAGCTCTCTAGGTTTTCAGTTTCAAGACATCCCCTCTCTGTACCGTCTCATTGTCACCGAGGGCAAGGTAGTTTTTTCAGTTTCACGTTTCATCATTCTTCTGTTTTTTAACTCTTGGGTGCTGCCACTCGGTAGACAATCAGGGCTCGTTGGATGCTTGGAAAGTTTTCGAGTTGTAAACTCTTCACATCTTAAAAGAGTTTCAGGTGTAAACTGTTTACATGCTATTCTGTTTGGCTTTTTAGTGGTTAGCTGTTTACAGGTAAACAGCGTGTTTGGTTAGCTTGTAAAGTGTTAACAATGTATCAAGTAGTCATTGGCTCCACATAGAGCTTGAGGCGGTCAATCGGGCTGTTTTTTCGGGGCCATAGGATAGCATCAAGGGATGCGCATGATGGACAAATTGGATGTACTGCACACATCATGGTGGCCAAACATCATGGGTGTGTATCAACCAGCTTGTTCTACTATGTATAATGTCTTCTCAGCTGTAAAGGTTTTACCTGTAATTTGAAACATGGCTTTTTGCCTGGATAGGCTGAGTTTACTTGTAAGTGTTTACAAGTTGTAAACACTATAGGCAAATTTTGTTAAGTGTTTACATGCAATCCCTTTACAACTAATAAGGATTTTATAGGCATCCAAATGACGCATGACTCTTCAATCAATATGATTTATAAATTGAGTCTAGTCCACAGTGGCCTCACCTTCTGAATGGTCCAGGTTTCCAAACCTTGCAGCCATTTTTGTATGGTGGTGAGGGCCATGGTTTAGAGACAACAACCATTAGACTGTCCTTACAATCCAATCCATGGGCTTCCATATGGACCATGAACCTTTTCTTCCTTTGAAACTATCCATGGGAAGGTTGATTGGTTGATGGGTATCATCCAATCATTTGATTTTTGAACTGCTGCTTGTACAGGTGCGGCCCATGCTGCCCACCAGATTGAATAATGGCTGCAGAGGTGATGGGGACTTGGCCTATCTCAGCCATGCAAAATTTTTCATTGCTCTTCTTTTGCTCCTACTGATCTTTATGTCTTTCAGGTGAATGCATTTATACATTGCTTTGTTGGCGTACGGAGAATTACGTCATTGTATGATCTGGAAGTTGCGATATGCAAGAATGAGGGTATTGATCGGTTTGAAGAACTCGGGATGGGGCCTTTGTTGCGGCATCCACTTGTCGAGCACTATTTCTTGGTTCCTTCAGATGCCACAGAAATATTCAAGATAACAAGTGAGGAGATAATCTCTTGCCTTGCTGATTTCATGGATACTTGTGTTGATAAGGAGATTCAGGCGGAGCGATTCTTGGATTTCTTAGCAAAGAAACATTCGGTTGTTGTTAGGGAAAGACTTGGAGTGCGAATTCAGAGCCTAGGGTGCGTAATTGTCCTTTCACATGATTGGAAAATGGTAGAATCCATCATGAAATGAGATTCTGGGGCATGAATTCTGAGATTAGTAGATGATTCCTGTGTTCTTGATGAGTCCAGTTGGAGCTCTTATGGAGCTCCAACAGGGGCTTGATCACATGATAGAAGGCCTATCACCGGCTATTTTACCTTGGTTGCTAGTACTTTAGTATATGGAAAAGTAAGACGCAACTGGATGTTGCCCATTTAGTGCTGATTTTGAGTATTTTGCCTTGGCTCATGGGGTTTGTGTGCCTTGGTTAATTTTTTAAAATAGAGTTGGACATTTTTTAAAAAAAAACCATGAAGCTACATTGTCATAACTTGCGTCAATTTTATATTTTGGCGATCGGTGTATCATAAACATACAAAGCATGCTGAAGTTGATTGTCATTTAATTCACGAGAAGATGGTCTCAAAGGAGATCCACATGTTGTATTAAAAGTCTAAATATCAGTTTGCTGAATTTTTTAACCAAGGGAATTGGTCCTCATCATCTTAATTGGACATGACCAAGCATGCTCATGCTCCAGCTTGAGGGAAAGTGTAGAGAGAAATGCGTAGTCATACGGAGTACCATTCCAGTCTTTAGAACATGTTAGCAGCATTGTTTAGCAAGATATTAAGCCCTAAATCCTTCTCCTTCTTCCCTCTGTTCCCCTCTTTCGTTTCTTTCTTCTCCTTCTTTCTCCTTCATCCAAACCCTAAATTCACATCCATAAATAACATTCAACTCTGTTACTCCTAGTGACAATCATTCATTGGTGTTAGGTTGGAGCTTGGGAAGGCTTGGAGGATTTTCATAACCCCCATAGAGTTGAATTCCTTCCACTGCTTTTGTCATTAAAATTTTGGTTCCAAATCTGATCTTTTGTTCGATTTTTTGCCAGTCAAAAGCAAAACACTTTGTAATTTGACATTGTTTAGAAGTTTATGCAAACTTGTCTATGGTGCAAATCACCTGCAATATACTTAACAACCTGGGGTAATGTAGTTTCTCGAATTTATGCGGACTGTGTAAAATGAATGGGATGTGCTTTTCCTTTCTCTAATCTTCCCTACTAATAAATCATTGGTCATAGGTTGCATATCACTTGTATTCGGGAAGCACGGAAAGCAGAAAATGCCACACTTCAGAATTATATTCAGGCATCAAAACTGACTGCTGACAAACAAACCAAGAAAAATGAACAGGAATTATTGCCGCGCCGTGGTATCCTGTCACAGAAACATGTGCTGGACAGACGTTTCAGTGCGATATCTGCGCGTGTCAGATCGTTCTCTTCTGGGTGTGAGAATTTAAGTGGTAAGCATATTAGATTTGTTTCATCAAGTTCAGAAGATGAAAGTGATGATGATGTTGATAGTGAGGATGGGAACAGCAATGGCAATGATTCAAACGGGCAGCAGTGGAATTCATCTCAAAATAGAAAGAGCAGTGGTCAACGTGTGAATAGCTGCCCTTACCCGTCAGCAGCTGAAGAGATGGTACGGCTTGGACTGACAGCTGAAATGGACGACCATGCATCCCTTGCTAGAGGTGACTTAAAATGCAACGAGGGTAAAAAGCCATCTGGTAAGAAAAGGAAATGCGAAAAGCAAATTGGCAAACTCAGTTCCTTACATAAATATCAAAAGATGGACAGGGTTGGGGTGGATCATCTTCGTAGCAAAGATGAGTTTCTTTCCAGCAGCTGCAAAATTAAGAAAAAACATGAAGACTTAAAAGAGAAGGAGCATGGTCTACAATCACTTCATCTTTTGGCAAGAGAGCATGAGGTCCATGGGAAACCAGGAAAGAAATTACATGGGCCTAACATCAGTGCATCAATAGAAGATGATAGTCAGTCACAAGGTGCTGGACATGATGATCAAGAAAAGTTAGGTGACCTAATACTAACAAGTGATACAATGGAGAAGTTCATCACAACCTGGAAGGAGACTTGTCGAGAATACCCTGTTGTTGAGGTATATTGGAATTTCTTTAGATACTTGTATTTTCTAGGTGTTGTGTTATACATTTATTTCATCTTGAGCATCATGCATTCACATGCCTTTATTGATCGATATTGAATGTGATTACTGAGCCATCTTTGGCCTTTGTTTGTGATATACGTTACAGGTTTTCTGTCGGATGGTGAACTTCTACCAGGCAACAACTCGACAAAGAAAGAAAATGAAAGAGATCTTTTCATCATATCCTGGTATTGGATTACTAAACGTCGCTGTAAGTTGATCCTGGTTTAATTCCCTTATAATCCTAATGAAATGTATTAAATGGAGTGGGACTAGCATGTCCGCTATATAACATAAAGGGTGCTACTAAAATTGTAACAAGAAGAATCTGAAATTACAAACATGAGGTGAAATGCCAAGTGTTCATAGGAGCATGGCTAGCACCAAGAGTTGTTAACTTTATCTGCCTATGTATTGCCTTCTCAATGTGTATAAGAATTGTATATAGCAGTTTACGACTTATGAGTGATCATGCATTCAGTATGTGTTTATTTTATTGCAGGTGACTTCCATGAAACATGGGATGTGGGACAGCCTATACGATACCTTCCAAGCCATTGGTGAACATGGATTTGTTAGTCCAGGATCTACTCAGTGTACTGAAATGATAGATATTGGGCCTTCAAGTAAAAGAGACACAGTGCCCAAAAACGAGGAAAACATTACTAAACCTGGATACAGTGAGTTGTGTTTTCTATATGGATCAGGTCTTTGCTACATTATACAAAGCCAGTATTTGAAAAGAAATGCAATGTTCATAGTCTAAATGATCAATCTAGACTTTAATTGTGACAAAATCTCCCTTTAGATGATCAGTCTATATATCCTTCAGGAAGAGACATACTTGTGATGTTTTTTAATTAGATTTTATGTCACATGTCTTTCATGCAAGACTTGCATATTTTATTTTTAATTTGCTGATCTACATCTGATTTTAATTTGTTACTTTCCTAATGCATTCTGCAGGTGTCACTGTTGATGATATTATGGAGAAAATTGCACAACATTTTGAGCTTGACCATCTCATGCCTAGACCCAGAAAACTTCCTCTGGAGAAGCAGTTTGTATCTTTCAGAAAGTTCCATGATTGTGAGATGTCGTTGATGAAGCAATTTTCTGTTAAGAAATTTGGTGACTTAGGTCATGGGGATTTTCTTGAGTTCATGGACAAACATGTCTGTTTGTTCCCATATGAACTGCCTAATGGTTTGACTGGAGCCCTAGAGGTTTCTATGCTTGAGCACCAGCTGCTATTACTATTGTCTCAAGCTGCAGGTGACTTGCAGGACAATGTTGTTGTAACCAAGCAACATATTTCTGCTCTTCTCAAGAAACAATTCCCTTTAATCAGCCTTCAAATAAAGGGAAGTGAGCGTGAAGATTATTCAGATTTTATCAAGAATCAGAAAAGCCATGACACTTTGAGTTGTGTTTTGTTTTCTATAACATTGTTGGGGACATGCTCTATAGGAGACTCCTTGGTGCACAAGGAGAAACATTCATTGGAAATTGCTGGGTTGATGACCGCTAGTTCTGGTTCCCTTGGAATCGTTTCTGGAAAAGACGCACTCGAATGCTTACTTAAGGCACCGATGTTGTCAGATCTACATTTGTGGTCGCATTGGGATCTTATATTTGCTCCGTCTCTTGGTCCACTCTTGGAATGGCTATTGAATGAAGTCCATACCAAAGAGTTGTCATGTGTAGTGACAAGAGATGGGAAAATAATCCGAATCGATCACTCAGCAACTGTAGATGAGTTCTTGGAAGCTTCACTTCAAGGATCTGCCTTTCAAACAGCAGTGAAATTGTTATCTTTGTTGTCTCTATATGGAGGCACACACCATATTCCGCTGTCTCTGCTAAAATGCTATGCTCACCGAGCAATTGAGGTTATCATAAAAAATTCTATGAGTTGCATTGGAGTAAAAAGTAATGGGGAATCTTTTATGCATGGAGGACAGATAATGCTGGATATGGATTCCAACAGCAACCCTCTTCCAGTTAATCCTCTGGGTGTCATTGCAGATATTAGAGAAAACAATGATCTTATTGAAAATCTATGTCAAACGAATAAAGCTGTTGCTGTGGCATCAAAGTTTATCCTTGATTGTCTTGGTTATCTACCTTCAGAATTCCGCAGTTTTGCTGCAGATGTATTTCTTGCAGGATTGCGGGACTTCACCAAAGATGCTCCTGCAGTCGTTTTATGTGAATGCAACCAAACTGATCAGCGAATCATGCTTCATGACATCGGGTTCTCCCTTGGTATATTGGAATGGATTGAAGATTACCGTGCATTTAGTTCTGCTAATGATACCAAATTATTTGCATCTGCTGAGGCCCTGTGCAAGACCTCTGAAACTGTGAGTCCAGCATTAAGCATTGATTTGGAGCATGCACAAAGTACATCTGAGAAATTCTTAACTACAGATGTTAGAAAGGACACTGTTGAAGAAGAAGCCAACCTGTTAGATAGACATCATGAAACATTTACTGAAATCCATGAAAACAAGACCCCTAATCAAGTGTTAACTGGGAAGTCTTGTTCTGGTGATGGTTATAGTCTACTTCTGTCCAAAGATGACCAAGAGAAGGATGCTGCCCTTATTATTGAATCCATTAGACGCGAGGAATTTGGTCTGGACCCTAATCTGATAGTTGCTGAGAATAACTTGTTAAAAAAGCAACATGCTCGCCTTGGGAGAGCACTTCATTGTCTTTCACAGGAGTTGTACTCCCAGGATTCGCATTTTCTTCTTGAGCTGGTAAGTGGCTATCACATGTTTTTTCTTTTCTAGAGTTCATGATAGTTTTATATTCTTAAAGGTATGACAGGCAAACATATATTTTTTTCCTGCATGTATTTCGCGTGTATGAAACCTTTAGTAGATAAACAACCCTTGCATTCCAAAGAAACGTTGCTGCGATTTAAAGTTAGTGTCCATAAAGTCGTGGGCTTTGATCTCTCCTTGCCTTAACCACAATTGATTTGTTTTTTTTTTTTTTAAAGGTAACAAAAGTATATTATAAACAAGCACCAATAGGTAAAAACTATACAGAGGGAGGGCAATAACCTCCCAAACTATTTACATGAAAAAGAATAATCAATTCCTCCCTCCCTAAAACCCGAAGCCCATTCAATATCTAGGCTTCTAATTTTCTACACAACCCATAATAAAGAGTGGCTCAAATTCCTAAAACACCTCCCGTTTCTTTCTTCCCAGATAGCCTAAAGCCCTGTCAATAGACCTGGATGCCATGGGACTTGCAATTCCTTTTTGAGATTCACCCCATGCCAAGACAAAAAAGAATAGATCAAGAGAAGCCAGACATGCCCAAGAAACCTGGAATGAGGATAGGATGCTATTCCACAAAAAAGGATGCTGTCGGTTAGTACAAAAAAAGGTGATCAATTGATTCCGCATTCGCCATACCACATCAAACAAACATTTGGGATAGTCAAACCCCTCTTCTAGAGGTTATCAATTGCCAAAACTTTGCCCCGACCAACCAACCACACAAATGCCGCTATCATCAGAGCTTCATAGCGCCAAATAAACTTGGTAGCAACCACTCCACTAGAGGGACTTATCCAACTGCCAGCACATCTTATCCTTTTCACCAAAGGATGGATAGCAAAATTTGATATGATCCAACAGGGACTTAATTCCCCCATCTCTTCCTCTTACAGGAAAAGCCTACAAGGAGGAGTCCACGTTATACAACCCTTGAATCGAGACAAGCAACGACCCACCAACACCTCCCGGTCCATAGATAAGCTTGCAAGCCGCGGGAATAGCAACTCCAACATCTCCTCCCCAATCCAAACGTTTTTCTAGAAGCGAGTGTTCTCACTGTTCCCAAGCACAAAGCGCACTCCATTACCAAAGCTCACTTTCACTGAAGCAATACCTTTCCACAAGTGCAACGCCCCATGATCGGACCCATACTGACACTTATATCCTTCCAAAACACCTCTTCTTCTGTAGCAAACCTCTATAGCCACTTTCCCAAAATAGCTTGATTCCTTATGCCCAAGATTTTAATGCCCACCCTACCGTCCATATAGGGCTTACAAACTTCATCCCACCTAAGTAAATGTAATTTTCTCGTCTCCCTCTGCTCCTTGCCACAAAAACAAATCTCTCCTTAATCTGTCAGTCTTCTCCATGACTGATTGTGGGCATCGGTATAATGACATAAAGTACACTGGGAGGTTAAAAAGCACTGCTTTAATCATTGTTATTTACGGTAACGGTGGCTGTAACGGCCACCACCTTTACCTTTACGATACGGGGTGTAACAGCCGTTATAGGGCCATAGCGGGGCTGTTACGGCCTCTCTTTTTTTTGAAAAAAAATCTAAAAAACTTGTTTCATCCACTCTTTGCCAATGTGATTCTACATTCAAGAAAGGACTCAAGAACATAAATTATTAAAGGATCCTTGTATATTTTATAAGGAAAAATTCTTGAAAGATAAAAAAATAAAGGAAAGATAAGAATCCTTTAACACTATCGTGACATGGTATTACTTGGTGCAAATTGATGCAAAAAGATGATTGCTATGTTTTTAGAAATTTCTGATTTATTTATATTTTTCATGTTTTTAAGAAAGTCATTAAAAAATCTTATGATTTACAATGCAATTTGAGTCTATTTGATTCATCCCCTATTATGATTTGTGATACGACAATGATTTTGACAACATTGTTTTTAATGAATGATCCAATTCTTCCATATTTAAGGTATTATCAGATGGTTAGGAGTTATGATCTTGTCTGATTGGCATTGTTATGGTGTGGTAGCCAATGATGAGTGAATTAGACACTACAGATGGTCTAGATAGATATGATTGGACGGTCCACTTGTCTAAATGCCGCTAGTTGCATCAAAGCCTATAATGCAAAATGCCGCGTTCAATCATTTCCACTGCATACACACATACATACATGTATTAGCATTTTTTTTTTTTCTGTATAAAGGAATGTGTCTGCCCTTAAAAAAAAGGGTGTCTAGTCAAACATTAGAATGTGCTGTTAATCAATAAATTTGCTGCTAATAGGAGGGCGTTCTTATCAGTAGTTAAAGGAATTGCTATTGATTATCTGCTTGAAAGGAGCCAGCATCACTAAACTGCTTGATCCAGTTCAAAGCTTGCTACAGGCTATGATGCATGAAGCTTTGACCTCTCTATATATTGTCTGTGCTTCATTTTGAATGCACCCTGGTACTGAATTCCATTCTTGGAGTTAATAATCTCTTACTTTGAGAACCGTTAGTTACGTGTTTTTTCTTTTCTGGCTTGAACTTGGGTGTGATGGGGACAATCTCACGTGCATGCACGAACCCCCCCCCCCCCCCCCCCCATGCATGTACGCAAGGAGGAGGGCCCCACCATCGATCTAGATCTATGACGACGTCTAGGGAGGACCCCCTAGTTAGAGGACTGTGTTTTTGTTCCTTGAAGTAGACCCGATCGTCATGTGAATCCTACCATGGGTTCTCATGATCGTGACCTATTATTCCAAACGATCTAGTACTTTGAGTTTTGGTTATTATTGTTATTAGAAACATTATAGACGGTTTAAATTATTTTGATTAGTTTTTAATTGTGGTTACTTCGTCTCTAAGTAATAGGTTGCGCATATGGCGCGAGTTTTAGGGTATAAGATTTTATTATAAATAGGCACCCCTTGTAGTCTTTTTTCTTGTTGAAAATTGAATAAAATTTCTACATTTTCTTGCTTCTCTCTGAGTTGTGAAGCCTAATTGGGTGTGAAACCCTCTCTTCTTCGAAGGGCTAACTACCGTAGTGCAAAGCCACATCCATCCTAAATCGCCCCCATCTCCTACCATCCATATTCCTTATCTCCTACAATCATCCCCTTATCAAATCCACCCACGTTTATAGCTAATCTTTCACCTACAATAGATTTTCAGAATCTGGCCCTGCAGGAGGGCTGAAACTTCGGCGGTGCACTGTGCACAAACCAGACATCCGATCGGTGTGAAATTTGGCATGAAGGTGGACCTCCCCTGGCCGACCAGCACCTAGCTGGCTGATTTCAGATTCGTGGGTCCCACATACATGCGGGTAAGATTCTACACATATGTGTCAGGCCGAGGCCACTGTCTACACGTGTGGATCATCTTGGGTTCGTTTCTCTTCTATTTCACTTTTCTCTCGCCTTATTTCTCTAACCCTAACCCTATAGATAATCCTAAATCCCAAGTCCTATTCCACTTTTGCAAACTCTAGGTTTTCCCGATTTGAAACATGTGAATCTCTTAGATTGAGAAATAATCCTTTGCACGTGTGGATGAATTTACTTTCCTTTGAGCATTGTTTAGTCTATAATTTTTAATTGATTCAGCCCTAACATGTGTAGGCTTGGACCCGCATAGATTCTCCTTGTTGAATGCTTGACTTTTATGTGGGATGTGGAATTTTTTTTATTGTTTTAAAATTAACATGATCTAAAGCCTGAAATCTTGCATATCATATTTAATTTTCATGTCCTGCATCAGGGTGTTTGGCTTTTATGGTTGTCTTTAAAAAAAATAAAAATAAAAAATTGACTAATCAAGTTCATCACGCCTTCTTGAAAAATAGAGCTTTTGCCTTTGAATTTATGGACTTGGCCTCATTGTTCATGTTATAAGTTGGGTATAATTTATAATGATCACCTACTTGACGGTCTACGCTATTCATTGCTATGTTGCTCCAGGTTCAGAATGCAGATGATAACATCTACCCAGAAAATGTGGAGCCAACCCTGGTTTTCATTCTTCAAGCTACGGGCATTATTGTTATAAATAATGAGAAAGGATTTTCTGCTCAAAATATTCGAGCACTTTGTGATGTTGGAAATTCAACAAAGAAAGGATCAGGTGCTGGGTACATAGGGCACAAAGGCATTGGCTTTAAATCAGTATTTCGGGTAAGGCTTAATGAAAGTTTTAGTAGAAATATTACTTCTCTTTACTAAGACTAAAAATTTGTTGGGTCCTTCAATTGGTCATTAGTTTGCTTGTTTCTCATTAATCACTTGTAGTGGCTATGTGACCTAAGATCCCATGTATGATGTTTCTCTTTTGCAGTAACCTAAAAAGTTGGTAAGAACTTTGACAAACTTGATGTGCTGTCCCATGGAGTTCTTCAGTATTGCCCATGATTTCATGCACTAATGTGTACTGTGGAAATGAATACCCTGATTTGGCATTATATATTTGATCTGTAATTTTTGTGCCTGTTATGACTTTGATGGCTCTTCTTTGCAACTTCTTCTATCACAACATTTCTTTCTACTTGCTAGAAAGAATTGCCACTAGTTTTTGCTATGGCATCTTTTTAGTGCAACTTGTGTATATTGTTTTACCATCTAATCTTTCACCCATCAACTCCAGGACATTAATTTATTTGAGACCCTTTTCTTTCATGCTTTAAATGTAGGAGATTGCATGAGCGTTTAGGAAATTTTCATGATAAATTTGTAAAATGAAATAAGATTGCTGAACCATTGTGCAAAACTTGCATTGTTCAATGCATCTGATTTAGGTTGTGAAGTTTTCACTTGTTGCTTTGAGGGCTTGAATCTTGAATGTTATATCTTTCTTTACTGTAGAAACTGGTCTTGATCATTTTATATCATTTGAAAAGTGAGGCCAAGAGCTTTTCCTGTCCTTGTCTAATGTGATAAATTTCATGGTTAATGATATTCTAATTATATTGATATTCAACTTTCATGAAATTGAATTGATTTTTCTCCAGGTAACGGATGCTCCAGAGATTCATTCCAATGGGTTTCATGTGAAGTTTGATGCAAGTGAGGGTCAGATTGGTTTTGTTTTGCCAACTGTGGTTTCTCCGTGTGATATTAACTTGTTTACAAGGCAGATATCTAGTGAAGCAGATCAAACTGATACTACCAGTTGGAACACATGCATCGTTCTTCCCTTCAGGTCAAAGCTTAAAGAAGGGACCGGCATGAGCTCAATCATGTCAATGTTTTCAGATCTTCATCCATCCTTGTTATTATTTCTTCATCGTCTTCAGTGTATAAAGTTCAGGAACATTTTCAATAATTCACTGATTGTCATGAGAAGAGAGACTGTGGGAGATGGCATTGTCAAGGTTTCTCATGGCAAAGAAAAAATGAGTTGGTTGGTAGCTAGTCAAAGGTTGCAAGCTATTCCTATTCGTCCCGATGTACAAACTACAGAGATTGCCATAGCCTTCACATTACAAGAGTCTAACAACGGAGAGTACAGGCCTCATCTAGAACAGCAGCCTGTTTTTGCATTTCTTCCTTTGAGAACGTATGGTTTGAAGTTTATTCTTCAAGGTGATTTTGTTCTTCCTTCCTCTAGAGAAGAAGTTGATGGAGATAGCGCCTGGAACCAGTGGTTGTTGTCAGAGTTCCCAGCTTTATTCATTAGTGCAGAAAAATCCTTCTGTGCTCTTTCCTGCTTCCAGGAGAGTCCAGGAAAAGCTGTGACGGCCTACATGAGATTTGTTCCACTGGTGGGGGAAGTTCATGGATTTTTTTCTCATCTTCCCCACACAATTATTTCTAAATTACGCATGTCAAATTGTTTGCTTCTGGAGGGACAAAATAAGGATTGGGTTCCTCCATGCAGGGTTCTAAGAGGTTGGGATGAGCAGGCTCGTGTTCTTTTACCAGAAAGTTTACTTCATCAGCATCTTGGGCTTGGTTACTTGAATAGGGATATTGTCTTGTCTGACCCATTAGCCAAGGCTTTGGGCATTCAAGACTATGGACCGAAAATCTTAACTGATATTATGTCATCCATATGTCGTATCAATGATGGCATTAAGAAATTGGGCTTGGATTGGTTATCCTCCTGGCTCAGTGCACTTTATGCTTCCTTGTCAGTCCATTCTTCAGGGCATCATGCTCTAAATTCTGGGATAGAACGTGATCTCATCAATTGTCTTAGAAAGATTCCCTTTATTCCACTTTCTGATGGTTCATATGGTTCTCTGGCTGAAGGTCCAATTTGGTTACCCTGTGATGCTGTCAGTGTTGGTTCTGAAGGTGAACACAGTCCTAAAGACTATCCAAATCTCTATGCCAAACTTCGGACTGTCAATCCTGTTCTTCTCTCTGTCAATAATGCAAATACCTACAGCATGGAAGACACGAGAGTGGACACCCTTATATGGATGCTTCATAGAATTGGTGTCCAACGGTTGTCTGCACATGAAGTTATCAAAAATCACATTTTGCCAGCCATGTCTGATGATACACTTACAGATAATGACAGGCACTTGATGGCTGAATACCTATCCTTTGTAATGCTGCACCTTCAGTCTACATGCCCAAGTTGTCACATTGAAAGGGCGGAAATAGTCTTAGAAATACAAAGGAAAGCTGTCGTTTTGACCAACAATGGTTATAAACGCCCCTTTAAGGACTCAATACATTTCAGCAAGGAGTTTGGGAATCCCATTGATGTAAGCAGGTTAATTTGTGGTAAGGATGATGAATGGCATGAGGTTGATTCCGTCTATTTGAAGCATCCAAGTGTCCAATCATTATCATTTGGACTGATGAAGTGGAGGGAGTTTTTCCAGGAATTAGGTGTTACAGATTTTGTGCAAATAATTCATGTAGAGAAGAAAGGAACAGATGTTTCCCATGCTGTTTTTCGTAATATGATGTGGGATGGGGATCTTAATTCAGGAGATCTAACTATAGAAGATTGGGAATCTCCTGAGTTGGTCCGGTTAATGTCTACTTTGTCTACAAAAGAATACCGGGAAAATTGTAAATATCTTTTAGAAGTCCTCGATAAAATGTGGGATGACCATTTTAGCAAAATAGTGACAAGCCATTGTGCTTTTAAATCCACTGAGGATAGGAAAACCTTTGAATCTTCATTCATGAATAGCATTCGTAACCTCAGGTGGATAGCATCAAGTATGGATGAGGAACTTCACCATCCTAAAGATCTGTTTTATGATTGTGAGGCGGTGCGGTCTATCCTTGGTGCTTTTGCTCCATATGCTGTTCCACAGGTTCATCCTCCCCTTAGTTTTGCCTCTTATGTGACTTCTGTATTTCGGGCTGTGTTTATTTCCTATTGAAGCTAATGGTCACCCTTAAAGAATGTTTAGTACCATGGTTTCCTTTGCTGGTGATTGATCTTCTATTATTCTTTTTACTTTATTTCTTTCTTACTCAAACATGAAGGATTAAACTGTGGATCTGTTACCAGTGAGACGGCCTTTTTCTCTTCCCGCTAGCATCACTGACTGTTGACAGATGAAAACTTTCCTATCGTTGCAGGTGAGGAGCAATTTTTTTTTGAAAGATATTGGATTTAAGACGCAAGTCACGATTGATGATGCATTGGCAATTCTTCAGTACTGGAAAACATGTGCTGCTCCCGTCAGGGCCAGGTATGATTTTTTTTACTTTATCTGTACATATATACTTTTTTTTTCTTAGTAGGTAAGTTGGGCTCAAACCTGAGACCTCAATGTTGAAATGCAAGCTGTCTCTATTGAGCCATGGGCTTGAACCCAGTATATGTTATGTTGAATCAGAAATGTAGTAAATAAATGCCATCGTTGATCTTACTGTTTATTAACTAATGGTTTTTCAATTCACTACTATATTAATTTAACATTTCTTACTTTGCAAATGATGCATACGATAACCAGAGTAGAAGATTTGTGGGAATTTAAGATTGATTTCCATATAAATTTAGGGTAACTTGCCAAATTTTATTGCATCACACATGATGCATTAAAATAAACCAGTGGATGCTCTTCATGTTCTAGCATTTCTTATATGTTATATTTCATTGTTTGGTTTTGGATGTTTCTCGTTCTTCTGGGTTTCTTACATGCAGAAGCCTCCTTGGCTAGTAGTGTAGAGAACGTGTGCACGCATGCGCATCTGTGCATGCATGAAGTTGGAGACAACATGATGTTGGAGATGGTGTAATGTGCAGGCATGATGATGATGATCATCATGTGATGAGATCTCCTGCAATCCCACTGATACCATGCTAAAATCCATGGTGGAGATGAAAGAAGAAACGAGATGGAGAAGAAAAGAGTTGTGAGAGTCACACCGCCCTAATTTTAACTCTAAACAAATTTATGGTGTCCTGAGGGTGTACAATAATATGATGCACTTGCGCACATATTCTCTGCATCTACCTTTTTTTTTTGGTCAGCTTGTTAATACAACCCCCATTGTTAGTACCCGCCACACTGTTAGCCACCCCCACTAGGGAATCAATACCAAGACCTCAGTGTTGAAACGAGGTTATCTTCACTCAGTCTACCACTTGAGCTATGGATCAGGGTGTTTTGCATCTACCATTTATGTTGACTTCATGCCCGTGGGGTTTGTTCCCGATACGATACCCTTGCGTTGAGAGACATTCACAAAATTTGAGGTAGTTCGTGTGGTTATTTTCTTCTTCTTCGTCTTCGTCTTCGTCTTCGTCTTTCGTTTTGGATCTTCCCTACTTCTATTCCATTTGCCTACAAATAATTCTGTCGGAAAGCTTTTACCTGTTGTCGATCATTGTCAGTATATTATAGAAGCTTTCCCTGAAAAGGCAAAACTCTGGAGTTAAAACAGTTTTTTTCTCTTCACTCATATGTGCTCTGATGAGTCATGCACCCTGTATGCCTTATCCTTGGGACATTGTGATTATCAAGTCTTGCAATGATAACATGTGCTAGAGGCAAGAAGTATTTACTATCCACCATAGCTTATGATTTAGTTATTATAATTCTTCCATTTAAAGGAACTTCTACTTCTTCTTTTAATTCTGCAATTTGAAGGATCTTCTTCTTCTTTTCCTGTGTTCCAGCATTGCCCAGATGTCCAAATTTTACACCTTCATTTGGGATGGAATGGCTACTTCAAAAGGGAAAGTTGCAGAGGTTTTTAGATCAGGGCCCTCTATTTTTGTGCCATTTATCAATAGGTCAAGGCATGATGATGTTGTATCCGGTATATTTCTGTCTCCTGATGAAATGTATTGGCATGATCCGACTGGTTGTGTGGACCGAACAAAGGAGCTGGTCAGACAATGTTCCTCAACAAATGAGAGCTGTCATCCCTCAAGCAAGACTCTAGCTGATGTTTATCCAAACCTTTATGAGTTTTTTGTTAATGAATGTGGCATACGTAAGATACCTTCTTTGGACAGCTATCTTCAGATCCTACTGCAGCTATCAAGTATTGCATTGCCTTCACAGGCAGCTAATGCTGTAAGTATTCATACACCATATAAGAAGGCAATTCAAGTTGTAGTGGCCGTAGCACCTTTATGTATTTCTTTACATGCTAGAATATAACGAGACATTGATTTCCAACTTTTCTCAACACCTTTTCAGGTTTTTCAGGTTCTTCTTAAATGGGCCGATGATTTGAAATCTGGTTTCGTGGATTCTCATGAAATTGCTTCCTTGAAAGAGTGTCTTGTTAAATTGGAAAGTACAGTGCTTCCAACTGAGCAGGATAGATGGGTTTCCCTCCACCCTAGCTTTGGCCTTGTGTGTTGGTGCGATGACGAGGAATTAAGGAAGCAATTTAAGCATTCTAAGAATATTGACTTTTTATGCTTTGGTGAACTTAGAAGTGAGGAAAACAAAATGCTTTCAGGAAAACTTGCCGTTCTGATGCAAGCTCTTGGGGTTCCTGCACTTTCAGAGGTATACTTTATTTTGGAAAAGGCTACTTTGGGTCATACCGGGAAATGTTAGCAAAGGTACTATGTTGCTTTCTTGAATTTTCATCATCTTCACTTGTATCTTTGCTTGCCTGCAGGTTGTATCACGTGAAGCAATATTTTATGGAATGGAAGATTGCAGAGTGAAAGCTTCATTGGTGGATTGGGTTCTTCCTTATGCACAGCGCTATCTCTATAAATTGCATCCTGATATATATTTACATCTAAAGCAGCTCGAATTTGAAAACCTCAGTCAGCTACAAGTTGTAGTGGTTGAAAAATTATTTTACAAGCATGCTATAAAAGGGTGTGATACTGCCTCCGGAAAACGTTTTGAGTGCAGCTGTCTTCTGCAGGTATGCATTCGCACTCTCTGTTTCGTCGGTATTATTGTATTTGACCAACCAGCAATTGGGTAAGTTGGTGGTGGGTTCTCGTAACTTTTCAATCATTAATAATTTTATTGTAAGTCTACCTACGGATCTATGGGTTTGTGATCTATCATTAGATAGTTCCAGTCTGTATCGTATGTTGTTAGTTTGATATAGCTATTTATCATTCCAAGGTCAGTAGGCAACCAGGTGGTATGGCCGAACCTCCAGGTCCTTTCGGTTTCACTAAGTTCAAGCCTGTTATGGACGCCGATTTTAAAACATCAACAGTAGATATAATCAAACTGAATTTTCTCTGGTTGTCGGTGATGGCTTTTTGGATAAGATATCTGATTATTTTTTGCAAAGTGATTACTGTAAGGATCAATAAATCTCTTGCATTTGAAGTTTATTGCTTGGCCTTTTTCTAGCAAGTAACATGCCTGTGAGTGATCTTTCAAACGGATAATCTCGTGATGGAATAAGACATAATATGCAAGTGGTAGACTGAGTGAAAGATACCTTGTTTCAACACTGTGGTCTTGGTATCGATCCCTAGTAGGGGTGGCTAACAGAGAAGTGTGAACAGACAGTGGGGTGTACTAACAAGCTAACAAAAAAAGAAAAAAAAGAAAAAGACATAATATGCAAGCCTTTTAAAAAGAACATTAAAGATAAATAAGTTACAAGCGATCACACAAAACCTTCCATATGCTTGATGTTTCCACACAACCTTCTCAACTTGATACCACTGTTCTCTTTTTCACTTAGTCATTTTAGAAGTAACACTATTTGATATCTCATTCCTGTTAACTCCCACCTTATTTAAAAGCTATTTCACAATCATGGCAAGTGAGATGCAGTCTCCATTAGTGAATGATAATGCAAATTGTCTTCTTTTTCACCAATTTAACTTGGCATTCCATTATATTCAAACCAAAGTTGTAGATGTCATGTTAGACGACAGGCATCTTTGTTGTCCCTTGTGGAAAGGGGGAAAAAGCAATTGCCTTATGCAGGAAGGCATTTTTCATATGCCTATGGCAATTTCTATAATTAAACAATTTCTGTTATAGATTTGGATTTAGAATTGCATGCTGTGTCATTTTTAATTGGATGCGTTGCAGGGAAACACCTTATACCTGACTCGGGCCGCAGATTCTCACTCGATATTCCTGGAGCTTTCTCGCCTTTTCTTTAAGGGATCTCCTGAGCTACACCTTGCAAATTTCCTTCACATGATCACAACCATGGCAGAATCTGGCTCCACTGAGGAGCAGACGGAATTCTTCATTGTCACTAATCAGAAGGTCCCTAAGCTTCCCATTGAAGAGCCCTTATGGTCACTTTCATGTCTCCTGCCTCCACGTGAGGATGAGACTTCCCACCCAATATGTGCTTCACCATTGACCTCTGAGCCAAATCCTTCAAAAATTAAACTGAAGCCGGGCATCAATTCTAACTGGCCTCCTACAGATTGGAAGACGGCGCCTGATTTTCGTTTCGCTCGAGCAAATCATTTTAGAACAAAACCAGGGACCATGCTAAGTGACAATCCGCACGTAGGGTCACATGAGCCCAAAGGTATCACCCGCTCAGAAGATCGGCCAGTTCCTGTTGAGATCAATGGCGATTGGATTGTACCAGATGAGTTGGCAACCACAATGGCATTGGTTTTGCAAGACCCAAGAAGTACGAGAAATGAACCTTTATTAGCAGGGCATTTGGGTTCTTCCGACAAACAGATAACTTCTACTTTGGAACAGTCAAGTGGGCCACCTGATTCAGGTACTCTCCCTGATAGAGACGTGGGCTCATCGACTTTCACTGCAAGAGACCAGCTTTGTTGGAGCAAGCCAAATGAGAACCAGGCATTTATTACTGGCAGATTAGGAGAGCTAGTCGCTTACAAGTACTTTGTTGAGAAGCTCGGCCTGACATCAGTGAGGTGGGTCAATGAAGAAACAGAAACGGGTTTACCCTATGACATGGTTATTGGGGAGGAAGAAGAGAGCAAGGAGTACATTGAAGTTAAGGCCACCAGATCATTGAACAAAGACTGGTTCATGATATCAACCAGGGAGTGGCAAATGGCCTCTGAGAGAGGTGACTCGTTCAGTATTGCCCATGTCGTTTTGGCAGACCCAAAGAATGCAAAGGTCACCGTCTTCAAGAACCCAGTAAGACTTTGCCAGCAAACTGTGTTGAATCTGGTCATCTTGATGCCAAGGCAGCTGAAAGAGTTGCCTGTCGCTACTTAGCTGGTGCACATGCTATATATAGGGGTTTTGGTGGTCTCCTAGTCCATCCCGAACTTGTGGCCTCTTTTTCTGGCCACACACAATATTCATTGTTCCTATTGCTCTTCTGGGCAATGATGGGATAGTTTGAGGCTTCTGGTATGATAAATGGCAACAAAATGTAATGTAACAGTCACATTATTCATTTTAACTTGGGGAAATAATGTTATATGATTCTTCTCATTTTGGAGAGATGATTGGTCCTGATTGGTGCATTTGACTGTAATTTTTTACCATTCATCTGGTGGGTTCGCCATGGATTAGCCAGCAGCGAGCACTGGAGTCCGTGAAAGAATTTTCTTCCTCTCTCAACATCCCTTTACCATCACATTGGCGTAAGTTCTCATATTGAGAGGAACTGTTCTCCTGTAATATAACAAATGTAAATTCATAAAAAAAAAAATAATAATTGTCAAGTCAGATCATTGGATGTGTTTGGACGAACTTTCCACTTGAATTACATTTGTTTAATCCTAGGCCCTGTTTGGATTTGTGGATAGGCGGGGAAAGGAAATTGTATTTCTCGAGGAACCTTAGTTCCAGATTTATCAACAACAGTTTCTCAAGACAATTGAGGTTTATTTTCAAGTCATATGTTTGGCAAAATAAAATTTTGTTGAGAACTTTTTTTTTGGGTTGCAATTTCAAGTTTCATAAACAATGTGAGCCTCACTCAAGGGCGCGTAATCAACAGCTTAGATGGAACATCTGTATCTATATACAAATCTAAGTTCATCCCGTGCTAGTAGATTCTTGTGGACAGGCTCACTTGAGTTGTGCATCCAGGTGATTTTTTGTCCCAGTGCCTAACATTGGGCGACCATCCTGATGTATGTAGTGGATTTCACATAGTGAACATGGTAGGGATGATACTGATGTATGAAATGGATTCGACATAGAGAACATGATGGGGCTAATGAGACTCATTTAACGAATAGCAGCCACAGCCTAACCCCAAGATTACTATGGGGCCACCTTAATGTGTGTATTCTATATCCGCACTCTCTATCCGTTTTACTATATCATCTTAGGTAATGAGCAAAAAAAAAAAAAAACAGATCCAAATCTCAAGTGGACCATACCATAGAAAACGGTGGTGAATGACCATTAACACTTCATGTGGGCCGTAAGAAGTTTTGGATCAAGCTGATATTTCTCTTTTCCTTTATGGAAGTTTATTCGATTTCTATTTCAGGGCAATACGGTAGTGGCTTTTCCAGTTCCACGTTGGTGCTGGAAAAGATCTATCGGCCCGGCTATAATATATATGTTTTATCCATGCTGTACATTCATTTTGCCCCCTCATGTGAGGGCATTAGCGTAAAAACGAAGTTGCCATTTGAGGGAAACAAAGGTGGTTGAACGCCCACCATTAAAAACTTTGTAGGGCCCACCATAATGTTTAGTTGCCATCCAACTTATTGATTGGGTCACAGAGACCTATGCGGAGGGAGAACAAAAATATCAGCTTGATCCAAACTTTCGTGACCTAAAGAAGTTTCTAATGATGGGCATTCAATCACCACTTTTACTACAGCGTGGTCCACCTTTGATTTGGATCTGCCTAAGTTTTGAGCTCATCTCCTACAATGAGCTGAAAAAAATGGATGAATGGCATCGATAGAACACACGCATCATGATGAGCCCACAGAGCTTTTCCAGCACCGACCTGCACTACGTGCGCACGGAGTCACGAATCCAATTTCGACGAAACACGGAGCAGATTAGCTGCAGCAACGGCCGCACCCGAGAAGGTGCGGTGCGCCTTTACCTTGGGGCCACCTTGATGTTATTCTATATCCATGCCGTGCATCTGTTTTTTCTGATCATTTTAGGCATGATCCCCGACATGAAACAGATCTAAATATCAGGAGGGCCATCCCATAGAAAACAGTGGTGACTGATCGTTAAAATCTTCTTATGGGTCATAAAGGTTTCGAATCATGGTGATTTTTTTTTCATCTTCATCCAAGATTTTGTGACCTTATCTACAGTTTAGATGGGACATAAATATTATAAGTCGTTTGGATACCTGTAGTTTTTTTAGTTCTAAACATTTTATTACGTGTTATTATGTTTAGTTTTTAAGTGATAATTTATTTACAGATAAACAGATAGCATGTTGGCTAGTAAATGTTCACAATGAATAAAGGAAGTATTCATATTAGAAAGTAGGCAGTGAACCTTCAAAAATCTGTAAAAGTCGTTTAAGGACTTGTTTTTTTTTTTTTTTTTCAAGGCCTTAAGAGGGCATCAAAGCATGCACACACTAAGTAAAGTGAATGTCTTCCACCTATCATAGTGGGCCCCAAATGTAATATAAAAGCTTTTAATAGTGAATGTCCTGTCCCTCTTTTATGTGGTCCATTTAATAATAGACAAGCTGTTTTTTTAGGGCCATTGAAGAGCATCAAAGGAAGTACATGATGAATAAATTGGATATACCATGCATATTATAGTAGGCCCCACATATTATGAGTGTATATTAAGCATTGTGTTTTAACATGTATAATGACTTTTTATCCATAAGGACTCTAACCGTGATATGAAACATTAATTTTTGTCAAATTTCAGATTACAACTTTTAGCTATAATCTATTTATTGCTCGTAAAGTCTTTACATGCAAATACATGCGTCCCTAACAGCCCTTACAATTAGATTACCTGTAATCACCGCCATTCAAATAACCCCTTATTGAAACATTACAGTGGGTCTTAGGAAGCTTTCAATGGTGGGGTGTTCAATCACCGCCGTTTCTGATAGAATGGTCCACTCAAAGATTTGAATATGCTTCATTTTTGGGCTCGTGCAGTAAAATGATATTGGAAAAATGGAGAGACAATATGTATACAACATACATACATACATTAAGGTGAGATCCATGCTAAGGGCGGCACCACCTTAAATGTCCTTTCTTAAAGTAATTTGGGTGAGAAAATAGAAATATAATTCAAAAAAATTAACTGCATGGGAAATTAAATTTCCTTTCATTTTTTTTTTTTTAAATAATGATTTTGCTGTTTACAAACAAAGAAAATATGATTTTTCTAAGAAATCCTTTCCTTTCCCACCGTTTCACAGGAAAAAAAATTTCACCTGCATCATATGCCCGTGTCGGCCCAAAACCAGCATGCATCCCAAACCCCAAGTATCTACTTGGGCTGACTCGTTTCGTATCCAGTCGAGTGGTGACTCGCATGAGTCGGTGGTGAATTGGCCTGACTCAGGCCGAGTCAGAGGTGACTCGTCCAGGCGACTCATGGTGCCAAACTAGATCAGGTCTCACGAGTCCGACTAGACTTTTAAAACCATATAGTGTTTGGCGACTTTACAACAAGCAGTTTTGGTGTGGATGCAAGTCCGAGTCTGGTTCATGTTAGATACAGAACCTGACCGGAGCCGGTTCGATCAGACCTGGTTCTAGTCTTTCATGCACCGAATCTCATTCCCTTATTCGTATGGGCTGTGTTCATACCTTCTTTCTTTAAGGCCTCTCCGATTTGTCATTTAGATTTCTAGAGGCTGCAAAGAGAATGGGTGCAGACGCGGCACATTGTCTGGTGATTCAAGACACTTTGTAAGTCAAACCAAACAGCAACTATGTTCAATAGATTATATGAATTTCCATGAAAATTTTGCATATTAGATAGGTTTGCAGTTCCATGTTCTTTCAAGTGCTTCGTATCTGCTTAAACTTTGCAAGCCTTACCAGCACATTTCTCATTTATGATGGTTTGTTTGGTTGCTCCATTTCACCATACTTCATGAAATACAATGAAAATTTGCAACAAATTAGACTGATTAATCATGAAATATCATGATATTTCATGTTCAGTGCACAACCAAACACACCTTTAGTAATTAGTGGATTTCTGGTGAGAGGAAATTACCAACGTGGGGGGCTGTACCATTGTTGTCTATGATGACATCCAAGCCGTTAGCTGCGATTCCATTCATTTCATTTTGGAAATGATTGTAATGGCAATTTGAGGGGCTAGTCCCTTACGAGTGACGCAGGCTAGCACCACATTGGACATGCCATGTCCTCTTTATGAAGCATGGTTATTGCAATCCATTTCAGCTATGCATTCGAACAACCCCTTGCCTTTTGGATTTCTGGTGATTTTCCGATTTAAATTTTCACAACGGAGTTTTTTTTTTTTTTTTCTCAAAACATTTTCAGCAAACATCGTTTGTTGGAGAATTCGCCTAGGATATTATTGATGAGCAGCTGGAATTATGGATTGTTGGCTACATCCGGCAACTGCACTGCGAAGTATTTCAATTTGATAAGCTTTTGGATGGAAAATTAGTAAACATATAAGGTTATGGACTCATCATCAACATCTGCAACCATGCTTTGAATGCTGACCATACCTTTCTGAACTACACATTCTCCAACCCATATGTCAATGATATACAAAGTTCCATTGGAGTTTTGGGGTTAATTTTTGGCTGTGGTCCATCAATTGGACCGTCCAGATTGATGTGCATGTTGGACATGTAGCATATACCTAGTTTCACTTGGAACACCAGTAATAAGTTTCAGCAGATTCATCAAATCCCATAATCAGTTTCTGAAACTATCTGACAACGCGATTTCCAAAAATTCTATGACACCAAAACCCTTTACTCAATATCAAGTTTATTAGATGTTCGTTAGATATTTTGGGTAATTTCTGCTTCCTGTATGTATAGTTGCCCATTCTAATTAGAATACATTTTTGCAAATGCAGGCAAATGTGTCGGCAGCTTTAGAAATATTTCCAGAAGACGAGCAACGCAGAGGCAGCTCTTGATCTTCCTATGTTCAGCCATCAGTTGGTGGAAGATTCTATGTAGGACCAATGAGCATTTTCTTTCTTCCCAATGCACGAAAGATGTAGCAAATGGAGACTATGTTCGTCTCCCAGCTATTTCAGGAGTGGAGAGATAATTCTCTATTGTGATGTGTGATAGATAATGAGAAGCAAATGGTCTCACAGGGAAGGGTAGATGGTTAATAAGAGCTGTCCATTTAGTGGGCTCTGACTTAGTTTGAGCATGATTCAAAAACCAAACTTATACAATAATCCTATACTTAGGCCCATGTATGCGTGTATTGTTGTGTGATTTTGAATTTGTACAGGTGGAACATGAGGTGGTTAGGTGATCTGCAGATTCTGAACCATTGATCTAACATGGCCCATGGGCCATTCACCATAAATCATCCAAGGGAAATTATCGTAAACAACCATCCTTTTAGACTTTCCCCTCTTGAACGTGGATGGTTGGTTGGAATTTTCTTTAACTTGGTTCTCGTGTACATTAATTTAAGGGTTGGGATTATCACCAAAAAGTGGGATAACCTATTCACTTATCTGGGGTGGTCCACCATGTATTGAGCATGACCCCAAAGTCCACGAGATCGGAAGATCTCAGACATCCATTCTCTGAGGCACTTTTCCGTTGAATATGAGCCTGCTGAATCCCACATCGCTACAAGGCTAGCTTTGTTGTACCTTTCTATATTATGAGATGAACTTTTTTTAAGAACGACCTTTCTTGAATAGAATCTGTCCTGAAAGGATCCCATGCAGGATTGGAGCGTGATAAACTTTACGAATTTACGATGAAGCCCTCCAAAATTAGGAACAACTAAAATTTACTTAAACATGTTTCTAAAATTTACTTTACAAATTTAAAATTGGAACTTCAATTGAAATGCTTACCATACTTTCTTCATCCAATATAGGAATATCTAAACATTACTTTATAAATTTGAAATTAAAACTTCAATTGAAATGCTTACCTTTTCAATTTTATCTATTGAAACTGATTTATTTTTCAATTTTATCTATTGAAACTGATTTATTTGATTTATTGGATAAACTTGAGTACAAAAGTATAATTAGTAATTTTGCATCTAAAAAAGCAAGGACTAAATTTATGATTTAATTTTAAATTTATTATTATTTATTATTTTTTTATTTTTTAGACTAAAAAGCCTCATTTAATTTTATGACTTGCCTAAGACTCCAAAAATGTTGAGCCGCCCCTGGGTGGAATCTATTATTTAGGAGGTTTAATTTGAGGTAGTATGAAAGTTTTTCCCTTGTATCTTTCGCAACTTTTATTTAATCTAATAAGAGCTTATTTAAAAAGAAAGATTTAAGATTTATTGTTCTAGCTTTTGTTTTACAATAAGCTTATTTAGTAAAATTAATTTCATTTGATAATTTTTTTTTTTATAACTTAAAAAGGTTCTATTTAAAAATAATTATGTTTTGTGCAATACTTAAATAGGAGATTATTTTTTAAGAGTGTTGTTGTCATTTTTAAAAATTGAAACAACCGTATTTTAATCAATTCGGATGGTTTGATTTTTGGCCATCGATTAAGTAGCTAAAATTGTTCAATTAAGAGGAGTAGGCAGTCAGAAGTGGTACCCACCTTTGATGTGGGTTGCATATCATGTGGGCCCATCTTTGATGTGCACCATCCTTGGCCCACCTTTAATGCTGGCCATTATATCACATGAGACCTTTGATATGAACTATCCATGTACGTGGCTCACCTTCAATCTAGGTTGTTCTTTCTTTGGCGAGTGGAACTCTGTATGCGAACATATTAGGCAAGGTAAAGGAACACAGAACTCACACTTGAGGAACACTTACAGCATAAATGGCCCCCGCGAGAGAATATATAAGGGATTTTAATGTTTCACTTTCCATTTTGATATCACGTGAAATAACTACTTTCTCTAAAAGCTCGAGGCGGAGGACAGCGTGTCGATGTATATAAATGGACTTTACTACTTCAAAAAATGTTTGGCTTGTAGGTCAATTTTCAAAAAATGTTTGACTTATAAGGACCCACAAAACACGTGTCTTCCACACGTATGCTTTGTGTGGCTACTGTAACCCACACGCGGATGATATAAAGTCCGAATTCACCTTATCCAGTAGAGAAGAGCTCGACGCAGGCAAGGCCATGGGGGCTCTTCACCTCTCTTCTCTCACAACCCTCTTCATCTCTTCGTCCTCTTCCACATTCACACGTGTGGCTTCCATCTCTGCATGTTCGCCGTTCCTTCTTCGCCTACATAAGAATCCTAATTCCCACCTCCACCTCTCTCGAAAGGCTTTAGTGGCTTCCGTAGCGAGCGACTTCGGCTTCCGTCGCGAGCGACTTCTCTACAGAAAGTCTCGCGAAGAAAGAATCTCGAGAAAGCAACAGCAATGAAGAGAAGCGTTTCATCACACCTCGCTCTCAGGATTTCAATGTGTGATATCTCGACGTAATAGCTAGTGCTGAGCTCACCGATTACGGCCTCCTCCGTGGGACCATGGTCATTCACCCCTACGGTTACGCCATTTGGGAATCCATTCAGGTACATTCATAGATAAATACATACATGGGGCGCGCTCTAGTGATACTGGGCAGATGTGGGGCTCAGTAATGTGTTCACGGGATCTGAAGCGTTCGTAAGATGCGTCACCTTAGAAAGCCTTGGGTCCCCAGAAATAAGTTGGATCAAAAACTCAGAGCAGCCACAACACAGGGAGTCTATTGAGAGGGAACGCCCACCATTGATTAGCGTGGGGGACCCAACACTTTGTGTATATATAATCAAGTCCATTCATACCCTTGATCCAGTTCAGGTGAAGGGTCTAGCCAAGGTTCAGGCTGTTTTGCGAGTCAGATGGGCCGTTGTAAAATTGAAGGGTGAGCTTCCCCCCCCCCCCCCCCCCCCCCCTCTCTGGAGTTCGCTCCCTTTCCGATGGCCCACCTTAGTTTTTGATTGGGCTGAGTTTTGGGGGCTATCGGTTTTCTGAGGTGGATGGTGTGAATACATCATGTGGGCCCGGGAGCATGGTAAGCTAACAGTGGTACCGTAACACTGGAGCATGCCCCTATATTCGTACATGCATAATTTCATTACCAGCATGTGATCTGTTCTTCTTCTAGCGTTCTTGTTTCGTAGGAGTATTTGAATGTTATATTCAAGGAAACTGGCCATAGCAACATGTATTTCCCTCAGGTTTCTCTCTCTCTCTCTCTCTCTCTCTCTCTCTCTCTCTCTCTCTCAGAGTTGTGCGGTTTGGATTGAGTTTGATCTATAGGGTGCTTTTGTATGAACTATTGGATTGAATCGAGATAATTTTTTCAATGAAGTGGCAATGAACTAATTGCAGTTACTTCTGACAATTCGAGTTGGAATTGAAAGGAATGTAACTGATTCTGAAGACTACTTCCTTGTTTGTGAGTAGTGGGGAAAGAAATTATGATTTGGTAGTTTTCAGACTAATTATTGCAATTTGGTCCAGTGTTGGATCCATATACAAAATGAATTTCGATTGTTGAATGATGGTAATATACATAAAAAGGGCGTGTTTGGATGCTTAATTGAAATAAATTGTAGTAACTCAAGTTGATAGAGAGGGAATGACCAATTTGGGGTGAGCCCTTCATATCACCTATATGATCGTTTCAAGTCACTCATTAGATTGCAGTTGGGGATTGATTTCCATCATATGTGTTCAATGATCCATGCCCACTTTAGTCATTTCCTCTTTATTAGATTAATTTATTGCATTTCTTTCCAATTGAACATCCAAACAAATCCTTAGTTGCATTTTAATAGTAGTCAATCTGCATTATAATCATGACTGCAGTTTATCCCATACTCGTTTATAGAGAAAGAAGCTAACCATGTTGAAGGTTTCAGTCCAGAACTAGTTCTTGTGACCATTGGAGATGGGAAGGATCTCGTAGAAAAACTCGTGGTAACTGTTTTTCTTTCCTTCTGGTCATCAATTGTTTGAGATCATTACTTTGGTATAATGTTACAAGGTCATGAAGAAATTCACTGGTGCTTTTGAGGGTCTGGCAGGTGCGACCAACTAGTGAAACTATTGTTAACCATATGTTTACCCAATGGATTCATAGTTACCGAGATCTTCCTCTTATGGTTAATCAGGTAAAGATTATATTGTTGCATTTCTCTCTTTTAAAATGGGAAATAACTGGAAATATATGACTTTGGGCTGTGCAACTTGCTTCTCCCAACAAGGTGCGCACATGGGGCCTGGTTTTTGATGATCTGAACCATTCACATGGTGGGCCCTATCGTGGATCAGAGTCACCCCAAAAGGTTTAGTCCATTTGGTGATCCTAACCATGCAATTAGGACCTCATTGACTTGGGACAGTTGGCTGTAACTGTTCAAATGCAAGCTGCCAATTAGATGTCCAGGGTTGTCTGATAAAAAGATATTGGGTCATGGCCCCCATCCCATGATGGGGACCACCACAAGAACACCTTACGTTACTGAAAGGTGGGTATGACCTGTAGCATTCTTGGGTCAAGGAAAAAAATGCCACTTCTTTTTATTGCGCGGTCATATAATACCTTAGGAAGTAATTTCTGATGTTCCCATTGGTTCAATTAATTTATCTTAGTGGGCAAATGTTACAAGATGGGAAATGCGTACGAAACCATTTGTGAGGACTCTTGAATTTCTATGGCAAGAAGGTCATGCGACTCATGCGACACCTGAAGAGGCAGAAAAAGAGGTTTGTAGACGTGCCTAAGGGTTTCAAAAATTACTGTTGATGCTCTCTATATTTTGCTGTTTGACTTCTTGATGTTGTTGTACCGCAGGCATTACAGATGATTGATGTCTATGAGAAATTTGCTTATGAGCAAGCTGCAATACCTGTTATTGCAGGTCGAAAGTCAAAGGGCCGAGACATTCGCTGGTGCTTCTAGAACCTATACAATTGAAGCTATGATGGGTGATCGAAAGGCTTTGCAAGCTGGAACTAGTCACAACCTTGGCCAGAATTTCTTTGAGGCAGGGATGAACGTGATGTGGTTGATCATTGTCTTCCTCAAGGATAACTACTACAAATCCATGGAGCTTCTCTAGACTTCTCATAAAGACTTCTCGAATCCATGAGAAAAGAAAGCAGGAAAATAGAAATAAATTCTAATAAAATTTAAAATTAATTGATGAATGAATAAAAATGAGTTTACATCCCTTTAAATAAGGGAACCAAACAATAGGAAAGAAATCAGACTCAAACTACAACTAAAACTCCTAGAATCCGTAACTTACTATAAATAGTAAACTTACTATTTATAGACGGTCGTGATGTCTACTAGTGCGCAAGGTTTTCGGCCAAAAATACTAAGTGTCCTATTTGGCTTCACCAAACTGTTCTCCTAATTATCCTAAGTACTTTTCATGTTGGACACAACTCCTAAAGCCCAACGGATGAAGAGCTATAAGCAAACTAAAACTTACTATTTATATTAAAAATGAAATTTAAACGGGAAAATGACCGTCGATCAGGGGGTTTCTCGCAAATTCGGCCTGCGCAACCCAGCATAGCGGGGTTGGTTGGCTAAAGTAGCTCGTTCTACCCCAAAATCATATATTTTACGTCAGCTAACTCATTCTGGATTGCGAGATACGCCTGATCTAAGGTCTGATGGTCCGGATCACCTCTATCGTCGACCGTGCCTTTTCTGATCCATCTTGGCCATGAAATTGTCCGCGACCCGCTCTACATCAGTCCCCTCCACTTGAAAAGAACTCGTCCTCGAGTTCTCCTCCTGCGCTGGTTCATGATACTCGGTCAGGTCTGCAGTGTTGAAAGTCTGTGAGATCGCCATGTCATCTGAAAGATCAACAACATAAGCGTTGTCATTGATCTTTTGGACGATCGATACCAATCCAATCTTCTTATTTTTCACCGGGTCGAATACGAATCTGATAGTATCCGCTCCTTAAATCTAGTTTAGAGAACACCTTAGTCCCTCCTAGCATATCAAGCATGTCGTCCAACCGTGGTATTAGGAACCGATATTTGATGGTAATTTTGTTAATTGCCCGGCTGTCGATACATATGCACCAGCTTTCATCTTTTTTTGGTGTTAATAATGCTGGTACAGCACATGGGCTCATGCTTTCTCTCAATAGACCTTTACGGATCAATTCTTCCACTTGCCCCTGTAGTATCTTACACTCCTTCAGACTCATCCGATAATGAGGGCGGTTGGACAGGCTAGCCCCAGGGACGAGGTCTATGTGATGTTGGATGTCCCTCATGGGGGGCAATACATCAGGTAAATCTTTAGGCCAAATTTCTTTGAATTCGTTTAGCAACAGTCTTAAACTTGGAGAGATATTTGAGGGTTCCTTTTCCTCGCCCTTCACCACTACGGCGTATACCTCGCCGGTTACCTTGGATTTCTCCATGAAATCTCGAATGGTCAAGAGAGAACTCTCATCCACTTTAGAGGCTTCAGGGTGGTTCTCTGGTGTCATAGGGGAAATGATTATTTTTTGACTATCCTTGACGAATATGTAAACGTTGTCTCGTCCCCGATGGGTCGCATCACGGTCCAACTGCTAGGGTCGACCGAGGAGCATATGACAAGCTTTCATATCGACCACATCAAAAAGTATCTGATCCTTATAATGTTTGCCAATTGAAAATGATATAGTGTATTGTTTGATTACCTTGGTTTCATTCACCTTTTTTATCCAGCCAATTGAGTACGGGGAAGGATGTCTTATTGTTGGTATCTGCAACTTGTCCACCATCACCCTTGAGACAATGTTCTCACTACTACCACTGTCTATGATCACATCACAAACCTTTCCACTGACAGTGCATCGAGTACGAAATATATTGTGTCGCTGTGGGTGTAATTCCGTTCGTGGGGTATACAGTAGTCGCCTCACAACTAGAGATTTATCACGATCCTCGCTCATCAATTCATCGCCACCTGGTAATTCTTCAGTGGTTTGTTCATATTCATCAAAGCTATAGTCTTCTTTTACGGCCCCATCTTTAGTACTCCTTTCGTTTATAGTCAAGTGTGCTGCTGGATGTTGAGGACAAGTGTTTGATAAGTAGCTTGGTTGGCCACAATGGTAACAATTGTTCGACCTTAGCCGAGCATAAGGATTTGAAATCTTACTCAGGCTCGCTGTTGTGGGTGCTGCCTGTTGAGGTATGGATGATCCGCTCCCTGTGTCACGGTTTGCCGGTGGAGGAGGTTGAAGACGTTCTCCTACCGGATCTTTTCTTTAAGCTGACACTTGATCATATGTGGGACCCATAATGGGGGGTCAATTTGAAGGATAGGGAAGATCAGGAGCTCTTGCAAGTTGTGTTTCTGTCATTCCCGCCAATTGAACTGCTTCATCCACGGTCCCTACTGGGTACATCTGAACTCGGTCCTGAATTACCAGTCGCAACCCACCTATAAATCGTGTCACCTTCTGTGACTCAGATTCTAATAGATCGTTTCGTATAGCCAACCGCTGGAATTCTTCAGTGTAATCTGTAACAATTCAATTTTCTTGTCGGTAATTCTGGTATTGCTGGAATAATATCTGCTCATAATCACTGAGGAGAAATCGTGATCAAAGAAGTCTCATCCGAGGCCATGATACGATGGGCGCTTTGTTCTGATGGGCTCATGAGAGTTATAATTGTTCCCACCATGCAGAAGCACCAGATTTTAATTTAAACGCTATCAATTTTACCTTTTTATGATCTGGTACGTCCATATAATCGAAATATCTCTCTACTTTGGCTAGCCAATCGAGGAAATCTTCTACACGTAATAAACCGTTAAAACTAGAAAGTTCAGCCTTACCTCGATAGTCTCTTTTAGCACGATCTGAATGATCACCTCCATGGATTGGTCGTAGGGCAAAACCCTCATTAATGTCATCGTTGCTAGAACTTGAATAATCTGGTGTAGCCCTGTGGTTTGCCACTGGTAGTGTTCTACGATAATCAGAGTCACGTCGTACAGTAACCACGGGTGGTGGAGCGACCATAGGTGGTGGAGCACCGCCTAAGGCTCGGGGAGGAAGTAGCACATCCGCAAGACGGTCGAGGGTTGCCTACAGCCCTTGCATGGTCAATTGACTCCCTCGATGGAAAGCTTCCATTCTTTCCGAAAGATAACGAATCCCTGGATCACCGTCCACAGGATTTTGATTCATACCTTCGTTGTTTACGATCGGCCCAAGAAAAAACCTTGCTCTGATACCAAATTGACGCAGGGATGAATATGATGAGGTTGATCACCGTCTTCCTCAAGGATAACTACTCCGAATCCACAGAGCTTTTCTGGACTCCTCACAGAGACTTCTTGAATCCACGAGGAAAGAAAGCAGGGAAATAGAAATAAATTCTAATAAAATTTGAAATTAATTGATGAATGAATAAAAATGAGTTTACATCCATTTAAGTAAGGGAACCAAGCAATAGGAAAGAAATCAAACTCAAACTACATAAAACTCCCAGAATCCGCAACTTACTATAAATAGTAAACTTACTATTTATAGACGGTCGTGATGTCTACTTGTGCGCAAGGTTTTTGGCCAAAAATAGTAAGTGTCCTATTTGGCTTCACCAAACTGTTCTCCTAATTATCCTAAGCACTTTTCATGTTGGACACAACTCCTAAAGCCCAATGGATGAAGAGCTATAAGTAAACTAAAACTTACTATTTATAGTAAAAATGAAATTAAAACGGGAAAATGACTGTCGATTAGGGGGTTTCTCATAAATTCGGGCTGCGCAACCTGGCGTAGCGGGGTTGGTTGGCTAAAGTAGCTCGTTCTACCCTAAAATCATATATTTTACGTCAGATAACTCATTCCGAATTGCGAGATACGCTTGATCTAAGGTCTGATGGTCCGGATCACTTATGTCGTCGACTGTGCCTTTTTTGATCTGGCCATGAAATTGTTCGCGACCAGCTCTACATCAGTCCCCTCCACATGAAAAGAACTCGTCCTCGAGTTCTCCTCCTGCGCTGGTTCATGATACTCGGTCAGGTCCGCAACGTTGAAAGTCCGTGAGATCGCCATGTCATCTGGAAGATTAACAACATAAGTGTTGTTAATGATCTTTTGGATGATCGGTATTGGTCCAATCTTCTTATTTTTAACCAAGCTGAATACGAATCTGATGGTACCTGCTCCTTAAATCTAGTTTAAAGAACACCTTGGCCCCTCCTAGCATATCAAGCATGTCGTTCAATCGTGGTATTGAGAACTACTATTTGATGATAATTTTATTGATTGCCCGACTGTCGACATACATGCGCTAGCTTTCATTTTTTTTTTGGCGTTAATAATGCTAGTACAACACATGGACTTATGCTTTCTCTCAATAGACCCTTATGGATCAATTCCTCCACTTGCCCCTGAAGTGTATCTCACTCCTTCGGACTCATCCGATAATGAGGGCGGTTGGGCAGGCTAGCCCCATGAACGGCGTCTATGTGATGTGAGATATCCCTCATGGGGGACAATCGATCAGGTAAATCTTCAGGCCAGACTTCTTTAAATTCGTTTAACAACAGTCTTAAACTTGGAGGGATGTTTGAGGGTTCCTTTTCCTCGCTCTTCACTACTACGGCTTATACCTCGCCGGTTTCCTTAGATTCCTCCATGAAATCTCGAATGGTTGAGAGAGAACTCTCCTCCACTTTAGAGGCTTCAAGGTGGTTCTTTAGTGTCATAGGGGCAAGGACTATTTTTTGACTATCCTTGACAAATATGTAAACGTTGTCTCATCTGCGATGAGTCGCATCATAGTCCAACTACTAGGGTCGACCGAGGAGCTTATGACAAGCTTCCATATCGACCACATCACAAAGTATCTGATCCTTATAATGTTTGCCAATTGAAAACGGGATAGTGCATTGTTCAGTTACCTTGGTCTCATTCACCTTTTTTATCCAGCCAATTGAGTACGGGGAAGGATGTCTCGTCATTGGTAGTTTCAACTTGTCTACTATCACCCTTGAGATGATGTTCTCACTGCTACCACTGTCTATAATCACATCACAAACCTTTCCGCTGACAGTGCATCGAGTACGAAATATATTGTGTCGCTGTGGGTGTAATTCCGTTCGTGGGGTATACAGTAGTAGCCTTACAACTAGAGATTCGCCATGATCCTCACTCGTCAATTCATTGCCACCTGCTATTTCTTCAGTGGTTTGTTCATATTCATCAAAGCCATGAACTTCTTCTGTGGCCTCATCTTCAGTGCCCCCTTCTTTTATAGTCAAGTGTGCTGTTGGACGTTGAGGACAAGTGTTTGATAAGTGGCCTGGTTGGCCACAACGGTAACAATTGTTTGGCATTGGCCGAGCATAAGGATTTGGAATCTAACTTGGGCCCGCTGTTGTGGGTGTTGCCCGTTGAGGTATGGATGATTCGCTCCCCTTGTCACGGTTTGCCGGTGGAGGAGGTTGAAGACGTTCTCCTACCGGATCTTTTCCTCGAGCCGACACTTGATCCTGTGTGGGACCCATCATGGGGGGTTGATTTGAAGGATAAGGACGAGCAGGAGCTCTTACAACTTGTGTTTCTACCCTTCCTGTGTGGGACCCATCATGGGGGGTCGATTTGAAGGATAGGGACGAGCAGGAGCTCTTATAACTTGTGTTTCTACCCTTCTCGCCAATTGAACTGATTCATCCATGGTCCCGACTGGGTACATCTGAACTCAGTCCTGAATTGCCGGCTACAACCCACCTATAAATCGTGCCATCTTCTGTGACTCAGATTTCGACAGATCGTTTCGTGTGGCCAACTGCTGAAATTTTTCAGTGTAATCTGTAACAATTCAATTTTCTTGTCGGCAATTCTGGTATTGCTGGAATAATATCTGCTCATAATCATTGGGGAGAAATCGTGATCGAAGAAGACGTCTTATCCGAGGCCATGATGCGATGGGCGCCTTGTTCTTACGGGCTCGTGAGAGTTGTAATTATTCCCACCATGCAGAAACGCCAGATTTTAATTTAAACGCTACCAATTTTACCTTTTTATGATCTGGTACGCCCATATAATCGAAATATCTCTCTACTTCAGCTAGCCAATCGAGAAAATATTATATACGTAATAAACCGTTAAAATTAGGAAGTTCAGCCTTACCTGGATAGTCTCTTTTAGCATGATCTAGATGATCACCTCCATGGATTGGTCGTCGGAAAAAACCCTCATTAATGTCATCGTCGCTAGAACTTGAATCATCTGGTACAGCCCTATAGTTTGCCACTGGTAGTGCTCTGCGATAATCGGGGTCACGTAGTACAGTAACCACAGGTGGTGGAGCGACTATAGGTGGTGGAGCACCGCCTAGGGTTCGGGGCGGAAGTAGACCATCTGCAAGACGGTAGAGGGTTGCCTACAACCCTTGCATGGTCAACTGACTCTCCCGATAGAAAGCTTCCATTCTTTCCGAAAGATAACGAATTCCTGGATCACCGTCCACAGGATTTTGATTCATACTTTCGTTGTTTGCTATCGGCCTAAGAAAAAACCTCGCTCTGATACCAAATTGACGCAGGGATGAACATGATGAGGTTGATTACCGTCTTCCTCAAGGATAACTACTCCAAATCCACGGAGCTTCTCTGAACTCCTCACAGAGACTTCTCAAATCCACGAGGAAAGAAAGCAGGAAAATAGAAATAAATTCTAATAAAATTTGAAATTAATTGATGAATGAATAAAAATGAGTTTACATTCCTTTAAATAAGGGAACTAAGCAATAGGAAAGAAATCAGACTCAAACTACAACTAAAACTCCTAGAATCCACAACTTACTGTAAATCGTAAACTTACTATTTATAGACGGTTATGATGTCTACTAGTGCGCAAGGTTTTCGGCTAAAAATAGTAAGTGTCCTATTTGGCTTCACCAAACCATTCTCCTAATTATCCTAAGCACTTTTCATGTTGGACACAACTCCTAAAGCCCAACGGATGAAGAGCTATAAGCAAGCTAAAACTTACTATTTATAGTAAAAACGAAATTAAACCAGAAAAATGACCGTCGATCAAGGGGTTTCTCACAAATTCGGGCTGCACAACCCGGCGCAGCGGGGTTAGTTGGCTAAAGTAGCTCGTTCTACCCTAAAATCATATATTTTACGTCAGATAACTCCTTTCGAATTGCGAGATACGCCTGATCTAAGGTCTGATGGTTCGGATCACTTCTGTCATCGACCGTGCCTTTTCTGATCCATCTTGGCCATGAAATTGTCCGCGACCCGCTCTACATCAGTCCCCTCCACTTGAAAAGAACTCGTCCTCAAGTTCTCCTCCTGCACTGGTTCATGATACTCGGTCAGGTCCGCAACGTTGAAAGTCCGTGAGATCGCCATGTCATCTTGAAGATCAACAACATAAGCGTTGTCATTGATCTTTCGGATGATCGATACCGGTCCAATCTTCTTATTTTTCACCGGGTCGAATATGAATCTGATGATACCCACTCCTTAAATCTAGTTTAGAGAACACCTTGGCCCCTCCTAGCATATTAAGTATGTCATCCAACCGTGGTATTAGAAACTGATATTTGATGATAATTTTATTGATTACCCGGCTGTCGACACACATGCGCCAGCTTCCATCTTTTTTTGACGTTAATAATGCTGGTACAACACATGGGCTCATGCTCTCTCTCAATAGGCCCTTACGGATCAATTCCTCCACTTGCCCCTGAAGTATCTCACACTCTTTCGGACTCATCCGATAATGAGGGCGGTTGGGTAGGCTAGCCCTAGGGATAAGGTCTATGTGATGTTGGATGTCCCTCATGGGGGCAATCCATCAAGTAAATTTTCAGGCCAGACTTCTTTGAATTCATTTAGCAACAGTCTTAAACTTGAAGGGATATTTGAGGGTTTCTTTTCCTCGCCCTTCACCACTACGGCGTATACCTCGCCGGTTTTCTTGGATTCCTCCATGAAATCCCGAATGGTTAAGAGAGAACTCCCCTTCACTTTAGAGGCTTCGGGGTGGTTCTCTAGTGCCATAGGGGCAAGGATTATTTTTCGACTATCCTTGACGAATATGTAAACGTTGTCTTGTCCCCGATGGGTCGCATCATGGTCCAACTGCTAGGGTCGACCGAGGAGCATATGACAAGCTTCCATATCGACCACATTAAAAAGTATCTGATCCTTATAATGTTTGCCAATTGAAAACGGTATAGTGCATTGTTCAGTTACCTTGGTCTCATTCACCTTTTTTATCTAGCCAATTGAGTACGGGGAAGGATGTCTCATCATTGGTAGCTGCAACTTGTCCACCATCACCCTTGAGACAATGTTCTCACTGCTACCATTGTCTATGATCACATCACAGACCTTTCCAATGATAGTGCATCGAGTACGAAATATATTGTGTCGTTGTGAGTGTAATTCCGTTCGTGGGGTATACAATAGTCGCCTCACAACTAGAGATTTACCACGATCCTCGCTCGTCAATTCATCGCCACCTGCTAATTCTTTAGTGGTTTGTTCATATTCATCAAAGCCATGATCTTCTTCTGCGGCTTCATCTTCAGTGCCCCCTTCGTTTATAGTCAAGTGTGCTGCTGGACATTGAGGACAAGTGTTTGATAAGTGGCTTGGTTGGCCACAACGGTAACAATTGTTCCACCTTTGTCGAGCATAAGGATTTAAAATCTTACTCGGGCCTACTGTTCTGGGTGCTGCCCATTGAGGTATGGATGATCCGCTCCTCGTGTTACGGTTTGTGGGTGGAGGAGGTTGAAGATGTTCTCCTACCGGATCTTTTTCTCGAGCCGGCACTTGATCCTGTGTGGGACCCATCATGGGGGGTCGATTTGAAGGATAGGGACGAGCAGGAGCTCTTGCAACTTATGTTTCTGCCCTTCTCGCCAATTGAACTGCTTCATCCACTGTCCCGACTGGGTACATCTGAACTCGGTCCTGAATTGCCGGCTGCAAACTACTTATAAATCATGCCACCTTCTGTGACTCAGATTCTGACAGATCATTTTATGTAGCCAACTGCTGAAATTTTTCAGTGTAATCTGTAACAATTCGATTTCCTTGTCGGTAATTCTGGTATTGCCGGAATAATATCTGCTCATAATCACTGAGAAGAAATCGTGATCGAAGAAGACGTCTCATCCAAGGCCATGATGCTATGGGCGCCTTGTTCTGACAGGTTCGTGAGAGGTGTGATTGTTTCCACCATATAGAAGCGCCAGATTTTAATTTAAACGCTACCAATTTTACCTTTTTATGATCTGATACGTCCATATAATCGAAATATCTCTCTACTTCGGCTAGCCAATTGAGAAAATCTTCTATACGTAATAAACTGTTAAAACTAGGAAGTTCTGCCTTACATGGATAGTCTCTTTCAGCACGATCTGGATGATCACCTCCATGGATTGGTCGTCGGGCAAAACCCTCATTAATGTCATTGTCGCTAGAACTTGAATCATCTGGTGTAGCCTTACGGTTTGACACTGGTAGTGCTCTGCGATAATCGAGGTCACGTCATACAGTAACCACGGGTGGTGAAGCACCGCCTAAGGCTCGGGGCGGAAGTAGTGCATTCGCAAGACGGTCGAGGGCTGCCTACAACCCTTGCATGGTCAATTGAATCTCCTGAAAGGGCCTAGCTATATGCCCTAGAGGGGAGGGGGGGGGGGGGGGGGGTGAATACGGCAATGCCAAATAAAACTAATAACAACGGAATAATAAAAGAAATAAACCACAATGCTGAATTTAAAGTAATCTCAATAGCCTAAAATAAAGAGAATGATACTTTATCAGTTCTAAGGACAACCTTACACCAAAAACTAAATGTTTAAGGTAGGACAACCTTATTTCTAGAACGTTCTTTGTATCACAAACCAATGAGGAATAAAAAGCAAGGAAATCAAAATAACTTGTAGAAATAAATCCTAAGTTATTACAACATTCTCCACACTTGCTTGGAATAAAAAGATTACAACATTCATCCACGAATACAAACCACAGAACTGAATGAATAAAAGAATGAAGGAATAATGCATATCCACAACACAACGATATATAGTGGTTGGCCTGTGTGTACACCAACTGTTAACCAACAGCCACACAGAATGCTACTCCACTCCTAATATCCTCACACAGGGGATATTAGCATGCACTATCAAAATAGGTTTCACAGGTTCACCAAAAACCTTTACAATTGTGTCTTTGATCTCGGGCTTACACAATCCAAAAACCCTCACAATCTGAGTTTTTTGGCTCTCCTCAGATAACCAATACAATGAGATTTTTCTGGCAAATCTCAAACAAAACCAAAGAAAGTAAATTACAAAAATGTACAATACCTGAATCACCTTTTGATGAAGCCCGTAGAACTAATCGGAGTAGAAGTTCGATTCAACGTTCAAAGTCCAATACTCACTTTAAGAATGGTTCTAAGTCTAATTGATTTTAAATCAAAAGGGCTAGTTCTATTTGATTTTGAATCCAAGAAGAAAGAATATCAGAAATTTCCCTTTTCTAATAAGATTGGAATGTAGATAAAAATCAAATAATAAACAAGCTAGCAAAAGGAATATTAAATAAGCACAAAGTAGCTTAAAATAAACACAAACTTATCTCAGAGAATAGCCTAAAGATTGCTTGAATAGAATTGAATTGAATTACTAAAACTCTGAAGTTCGTGCTCTATTTATAGCCTAAAAAATCCCGTCTACGACTGGTCTTAGGATCCTAGGACTGGTCGTAGCTTCAAAGATTTTCAAAGATTTTCGCGGGATAAGATTTTACGGTTCCACGACCAGTCGTGGGCCACCTATGACTGGTTGTGGGACACCTACGACCGGTCGTGGGACCCTTAATTTGGTTGCTAGAGTTTGAGTTGTAGGGCTATGACCAGTCGAAGGATGAGTCGTAGAACTCACAGGACTGGTCGTAGGATGTCCCGGACTGGTCGTAGGATAACTAGAAAGATCCAAAAATCTTCAACAACCTAGGACTGGTCCTGAAAAACTTAAGACTGGTCGTAGCAGAGCTAGGACTGGTCTTGAAGTCCCTAGGAATGGTCTTAGAACACTCCAAACAAGCATATTGAAATATATGAATTATGTATCCAGAATGACTTACTGTAAAGCCCATCCTAAGGTCAATCTAAGGTCAAACAAACCTTAAAAGTGAGATGGACATTGAAAGTCTGTACACTCAGATGACCCTTAAGAGAAGCTTGAAAATATACAAATCTTGTAGTAGGCCTTCTTAAGCTTGATCTTGACTTGACAAAATCTTCTAACATACTTGAACTTGATTGAATCTTGAACATGCAAACTTTAAGACTTCAATACTTGAATTCTTTATCCATGACTTGAAAACTTCTTCATTTCAGATCTTGTCTTGAAATGCGATGTCTTGAAGTAAAGAATAGTTTCGAACATGAAACACAAGATATACAAGACATGGATATAGTTTTTGGCACCACAAAATTTGACAACCAAAGGGATATGAAATCATAGCACTTACAATCTCTCCCTTTGTCAAATTTGTGGCAAAACACATAACATAGAAGATAATAAGGAATCATGAGCCATGAAATCACAAATTACTCTACTCCCCCTGAGTAATACGAGTACTGCTCATGTAAACAATCAATAACATCAATACAACATATTCTCATCCACATATCCTTCTCAATCAATCAATTCAAAAAAAAAATAAATTACTCCCCCTTTCCATCCTATTCCCTTTCTTTATCGTGCTACTCCCCCTTTTTGTCACAAAATGACAAGAAAAGTCACAAAAGGAAGGAGAACATAGAGAGTAATAAGCAGATAATGTGAAAGAGATATGAAAGGACAAAGCATATTTCAAAATATAAAACTGAAGCATCAAGCCATCATCAATCTATAATACAATATCCAAAAGACAATGTTCTCAAACCATAATCCATAATACATGTCCAAAATAAAAGATAATGTTATACTATCCAGAAGATAATTTACCTAATCTGATCTAGAGGAGGGAGCAGGGATAGTCGGATCAATCTAGTGTAACCCCCTATTAATGCGATGAAGATATTTTCGCATGTACTTAAATCGCATATCGTGGGCTATATTCATATTATCAACCTTTTTCTCCAATGCACGAAGGCGTGCATCATAACCAGATGGATCATAATCTGGATCATTTGGTGAATCAGATTCTATCTCATCAAAAATCTCATCCATATTAACATCTTATTGTGGAAGATCACCAACTTCCCCTTCATTTCCAGCTTCACCACCAACACCTCCATCACCACCAACACCACCTTCATCTACTTGGACAGGAAGAAAATTCAACTTCATCTTATTAAGATTGGAATTGTTGAAAATAAGATGATGAATTGGTGCCTCATTAACAGGTTTATCGACAAGCATGTGAGTGGCTAAAACAGTCATAAGATAAACGAAACTGAATAATGAAATAACAAATCAAAGAAGGAAGATAGACCTTGGTACCAGAAGCAATAGAATGCAACACACGAACCATGTAAGAAGTCAACTCGATTTTATTACCGGACCGAAGATACACATTGGAAATGAAGAAACGATGTAATACTCTGTATCTAGGTAACAGATACTTTGAAGGGAGCGCATTCGCTTTGTGTGTCCATTGCACATCAATTTTGCATAAATCTCTTGTTAACATGTATTTTTCCGATTCAGATGGTTTGTCGTATAAAGTATGAATTGGTATAACTTCATTATTAACAGGTATATCCATAATACCTGATATCAAATGACGGTCTACTTCAAATTTTCCTTCTCTAGTATCAATTGAAAATATTAAATTATCAAGAGAAAATTCTAAGATGCATGATACCATTAATTGGGAAATGGACTGGTATGCAGGCCTACCCCAAAGCAAAATGTTAGTCCAGCCAACAGATTCAACGAGAGGGATAATACCATATGGAGTAATGTGATTGAGGTCAGCGGTATGCTCAACGATAATTTTACGGACACGTAAATCTCATACATCTTGAGAATCATCTTTAGGTGACCAAAGGAGCTGTTTAGTTATCGGTGCAGATCTAGATGAAGATGGACCACGAGATGTTTTCTTTTTTCCTCTAGCATCCATATTCAAGAAGATATACAAAGAGCAAGCGAAATGCACAAAATAAGGGATGAGTTTTCTCTAGATCAGCAAATTAAGAAGAAACCCTTGAAAAACCCAACAAGAGATGAAATCTAGCTATATAATGATTAAATCAAAGCATAGAGAGCATGAATCTTCAAGAAAAATGATGAAATAGGACTCACCTTGAAGAAAAATAAGAAATCCTAGGACTGGTCGAGCCACGACTCGTCATAGGTCGGAGTGGAAATGAAGAAGAAGGAAATTTTTTCTAAATATATCATGTTCACGAGTACCACGACCGGTCGAGTGCGATGCATGACCGGTCGTACCACGAATGGTCGTGTACATCCACGACCGATCGAGTATCGACCAAAAATATATTTTTTTATGTAAAAAATTAAAATTTAAACAAATATAATATGAAATATAATATACTATGATACATGCAAGAAAGAACATTCAATGTAAAATGCACATACCAAGATCAAATTTCAGTTTATTAAACCTTCTTTTGTCGAGCGGTTTAGTAAATATATCAGCAAGTTGATTTTCGGTTGATATATATTACAAAGAAATAACTTTTTCTTCAACCAACTCACGTATGTAATGATACCTAATGTCAATGTGCTTAGTACGCGAATGCTGGATTAAAATTTTGAAATATTTATAGCACTGAAATTATCACAATATAAGATCATTGAATCTTGATTAATTCCATAATCACTTAGCATGCGTTTCATCCAAACTAGTTGAGTACATGCATATCCAGCTGCAATATACTCAGCCTCAACAGTGGAGAGCGATATTGCGCTTTGCTTTTTGCTAAACCAAGAAAGTAAGCAATTTCTAATGTAAAAATAACCACCAATGGTTGATTTTCTATCATCAATATTACCGGCCCAATCAGCATCTGAATACCCAGCTAATTGAACACTAGTCTCAAAAGGATACTAAAGACCCAAATTTATAGTACTTACGACATATTTAATAATCCGTTTAACAGCAGTAAGATGTGATTCCTTACGATTAGACTGATATCTTGCACAAATTCTAACACTTAATGCAATATCAGGTCTACTTGTAGTAAGATACAACAAACTACCAATCATACTACGATATAGTTTAGGATCTATATCTTTGCCTGTAGAGTCTTTTGAGAGTCTTAATGTTGTACTCATTGGAATATCAAAGTTCTTACCATTATCAAATTCAAACCTTTTAACCAAGTTTGAAGCATATTTGGTCTGAGAAATGAAAATTTCATCAGGTTGTTGTTTTACTTGCAACCCTAGAAAATAGTTAAGTTCGCCAACCATGCTCATTTCGAACCTTGATTTCATTAACTCTGCAAACTTAATAGACATGTTAGAGCAAGTTGATCCATAAATAATATCATCAACATATATTTGAACCATTAAAATATCATTGTTATTCTTCTTAACAAAGAGCATCTCATCGACACTTCCTACTTGAAAGCTATGACTAAGTAAGAATTTAGTCAATTTTTCATACCATGCCCTGGGGGCTTATTTTAGACCATAGAGAGCCTTTTTGAGACCAAATACATGGTCAGATAACTTAGGGTCTTCAAACCCTGAAGATTGTTCAACATACACTTCTTCATGTAAATCGCCATTCAAGAAGGCACTCTTTATATCCATCTGATAAATTTTAATTTTCTAAAGCATGCGATGGAAATAAAAAGTCTGATTGATTCAAGGCGAGCGACTGGAGCAAAGGTTTCATTATAATCGATGCCTTCAATTTGAGTGTACCTTTGTACAACCAGTCTAGCCTTGTTTAGTATAATATTTCCAAGCTCATCAGACTTATTTTTAAAGATCCATTTTGTTGTAATAATGTGTTTATCTTTAGGTCTAGGAACAAGATACCAGACATCATTACGAACAAATTGATTAAGTTCATCCTGCATAGCAACAATTCAATTTTCGTCAGAAAGTGCTTCTTTTACGTTGACCGGTTCCATTTGGGATGTAAAATAAACATAATTACATATGTTCTCAAGTTGTTTGCGAGTACGAACTCCAGTGAGAGGGTTTTTAAGTATTTGATTGGTTGGATGATCTTTAACAGTCCTTGGTTCAGATTCTTTTTGACTTGATGAGATATCTTGATTGTCAATAATAAAAGCTTCATCATCATCTGAACTTGGAGCTAATGTATTCAAATGATCATCAATGACTACATTGATGGACTCTTGAATCACACTAGTTCTCTTATTTAGAACCCTATAAGCTCGACTGTTCAAAGAATAACCAAGAAAAATACCTTCATCACTCTTCGTATCAAACTTACCCAAATTTTCACGATCACGTAAAATATAACACTTGCTGCCAAAAACCTAAAAGTATTTGACAGTAGGTTTCTTTTCAAACCATAATTTATAAGCAGTTTTATTATCAGATTTACTGGTATAAACCCGATTAATAATATAACATGCAGTATTAACTGCTTAAGCCCAAAGATTTTTAGAGAGCTTTATGCTATTCAACATAACATTAGCCATATCTTGAAGCACTTTGTTTTTCTTTCAACTATACCATTTTGTTGTAGTGTTTTGGACGCAGAGAATCATGTGATATTCCCTGTTCACTACAGAATTTCTCAAAATTACTGTTTTCGAATTCGGATCCATGATCACTATGGATCTTACTAACATGAGAACCTTTCTCATTTTGGATTCGTTTGATGACTTTTTTCACTTCATCCGGGGTTTCAGTTTTGTCTTTTAAGAATGATACCCAAGTGAATCTGGTATAGTCATCTACGATAACCAAGATGTATTTTTTGCCTCCTCGACTCTCCGATCTAGTTGGTCCAATAAGATCCATGTGGAGAAGCTCGAGTGGTCTAGATGTGGTATTAGAGTTCACTTTTCTTGTGAGAGCTCCTAATCTGTTTGCCCAACTGGCATTCACCACATATTTTGTCTACTCTTTGTAATTTGGGTAGACCTCTAATTAGTTCTCTTTTGCTCAATCCAAATAAGTTCCGATAGTGTACATGTCCAAGGCGTTTATGCCATAAGTCAGTCTCATCGGTATGGACCATGTAACATGATTGAGTAGATGAGCTTGCATCACTAACGATGTAGCAGTTTTCAGAAGTTCTGCGACCAGTTAATATAACAGAACCCCTTTTATCAAGTATCTTACAACCTTGATTAGAAAACTTCACACTATGGTTGTTATCGCATATATGAGAAATGCTTAATAGGTTGTGTTTTAAGTCCTCAACATATAAAACATTCTTAAATAAGGGAAGGTTATAAAGCTGAACCGTACCTTGGCCAATGATCTTGCAATTGCTTCCATCACCAAATGTGACTGACCCGTCAGTCATATCTTTTAAATCGGTGAATAAATCTTTGTCACCTGTCATATGCCTGGAGCAACCACTATCTAGGTACCACTTTGAATGACTTGTGTCTTTGAAAGCAGTGTGGGCAACCAAGCTGACAACTTTAGGAACCCATTTGAGAACTGTTTTGGGTTTAGGAGTATAGATGATCTTTTTCTGTCTGTTGTTATAGGAGCGACCTATAGAGTTAGACATTAATAGCTCCTTGAGTAGATCAATTATTTTTTCAGCCAATGGATTTCAGTTTTAAAAATTAAAGTTGACATGGCTACTTTTAGGTTTTTGAAAAGTCTTTGAATTTTTAGAAAAACCTTGATAAGTATTCTTTTCTTTTGAGATTGAAGACTCTCCTTTTACAAATTTAGGAGCAATGTTCTTTTGTTTAGGAGATGTATTCTTATCATAGCCCAACCCGGATCGATCGCCGCATTTTCTTGATCCGGACAATAATTTTTCCAATTTAGGATCACCATGGGCATATCTCCATGTGTCTTTCAAACTTTGAAGAGAAGCTACCTCATTTTTGAGTTTCTCATTTTCGGATCTCAAATCTTTAATTTTGGAGGTTTTGAAATCTAAATCACTTTTGATTTTTTCAAAAGAATCGGAAATATGAGACTTTTCTAACACAAGAGACTTATAATCTTCCTTAAGCTTAGAAAATTTTTCTTTTTGTAATTTAAGCTTGAAAACAATTTTACAACTCTCCTTATACAGGGCATTATAAGCTTCCTGAAGGTCATCTTCATTATCACAATCACTATTCAGATTTTCTTCACTAGATATATCATCATTATCTAAAAAGGTGATCTTGGCTAGAGTCATAAGGGCTTTAACATCTTTGCCCGACTCGGTTTCAGAATCTTCTGATTTAGAAGAGGATTCAGAATTAGATGATTCATCCCAAGTAGCCATCATGCTTTTCTTTTTTTATTTGTCCTTTTTAGGACATTTGTTAGCTAAGTGCTCATACTCTTGACAGTTGTAACATTGACTATCTTTCAAGGATTTTCGAGTTCTAGTTTTAGATCTTCTCTTATCGTTTAACTTTTGAAAATCAACTTTTTTCTTGTTTTTAAAAATTTTGTAAAACTTTTTTGCTAAAAGCGCCATATCATCTTCGAAATTTTCTAAATTCGAAGTGCTCTCTTGTGAAATATTTTTAGATGATTTGAGAGCAATTAATTTTCCTTTAGGAGCCTTAAAAGACAACTCATAGGTTTGAAGTGAACCAACTAGTTCCTCAACCCTCATGGTATCCGTATCACGAAGTTCTTGAATCGCGGTCACTTTAGAATTGAACCGTTCAGGAAGTGAGCGTAGTATCTTTGCGCACACTTTACTTTCTGAGATTCTATCACCAAGACCCCACATAGAGTTCACAATGCCATTCAATCTAGTATAGAAGTCCATAAACATCTCATTCTCCTCAATATGAATTTCTTCAAATTTGGTTGTGAGGAGTTGGACTTTAGATTTCTTGACAATAGATGTACCCTTGTGTGTCATTTCTAATACATCCCATGCTTGTTTTGCATTTTCACAAGAGATGATTCTTTTAAATTCATCTGGTGATGATGCACAAGTAATTGCATTTAGTGCTTTTGCATTGGCACTACTTTCACTTTTCTGAAGTGTGGTCCAAAGAGAATAAGTCGTTACTTTCATTGATTTTGAACCATCACTATTAGTTACTTCAGTGATAGGAGGGTTCCATTCATTCACTGTGGCCAGCCGCACACTTTCATCCAAGTATTTAAGGAAGATCCTCATCCTGGCTTTCCAATAAGTATAGTTTGTGCCATTAAAAGGTGGTGGCCTAGTGACTAATAGGTTATCAAAATTTGACATCTTAATATACTTTAGATCGTTAGCTCAGAAAATAAATCTAATAAATAAACAATAAGCACGAGCTATTAGGCTCTGATACCACTTGAAAGGGCCTAGCTATATGCCCTAGAGGGGGGGTTAATAGGGCAATGCCAAATAAAACTAATAAGAGCGGAATAATAAAAGAAATAAAGCACAATGCTGAATTTAAAGTAATCTCAATAGCCTAAAATAAAGAGAATGATACTTTATCAGTTCTAAGGACAACCTTATACCAAAAACCAAAGGTTTAAGGTAGGACAACCTTATTTCTAGAACGTTCTTTGTATCACAAACCAATGAGGAATAAAAAGTAAGGAAATCAAAATAACTTGCAGAAATAAATCCTAAGTTATTACAACATTCTCCATACTTGCTTGGAATAAAAAGATTACAACACTCATCCACGAATACAAACCACAGAACTGAATGAATAAAAGAATGAAGGAATAATGCACATCCACAACACATGGTTCACCTGTGTGTACACCAACTGTTAACCAACAGCCACACAGAATGCTACTCCACTCCTAATATCCTCACACAGGGGATATTAGCATGCACTATCAAAATAGGTTTCACAGGTTCACCTAAAACCTTCACAATTGTGTCTTTGATCTCGGGCTTACACAATCCAAAAACCCCCACAATCTGAGTTTTTTGGCTCTCCTCAGATAACCAATACAATGAGATTTTTCTGGCAAATCTCAAACAAAACCAAAGAAAGTAAATAACAAAAATGTAAAATACCTGAATCACCTTTTGAAGAAGCCCGATAGAACCAATCGGAGTAGAAGTTCGATTCAACGTTCAAAGTCCAATACTCACTTTAAGAATGGTTCTAAGTCTAATTGATTTTAAATCAAAAGGGCTAGTTCTATTTGATTTTGAATCCAAGAAGAAGGAATATCGAAAATTTCCCTTTTCTAATAAGATTGAAATGTAGATAAAAATCAAATAATAAACAAGCTAGCAAAAGGAATATTAAATAAGCACAAAGTAGCTTAAAACAAACACAAACTTATCTCAGAGAATAGCCTAAAGATTGCTTGAATAAAATTGAATTGAATTGGTAAAACTCTGAAGTTCGTGCTTTATTTATAGCCTAAAAAATCCCGTCTACGACTGGTCTTAGGATCCGACGACTGGTCGTAGCTTCAAAGATTTTCAAAGATTTTTGCGGGATAAGATTTTGTGGTTCCACGACCGGTCGTGGGCCACCTACGACCGGTCGTGGGACCCTTAATTTGGTTGCTAGAGTTTGAGTCGTAGGGCTACGACCGGTCGAAGGATGAGTCATAGAACTCACAGGACTGGTCGTAGGATTTCCAGGACTAGTCGTAGGACAGCTAGAAAGATTCGAAAATCTTCAACAACCTAGGACTGGTCCTGAAAAACTTAAGACTGGTCGTAGCAGAGCTAGGACTGGTCTTAAAGTCCCTAGGACTGGTCTTAGAATACTCCAAACAAGCATATTGAAATATATGAATTATGTATCCAGAATGACCTACTGTAAAGCCCATCCTAAGGTCAATCTAAGGTCAAACAAACCTTAAAAGTGAGATGGACATTAAAAGTTTGTACACTCAGATGACCCTTAAGAGAAGCTTAAAAATATACAAATCTTGTAGTAGGCCTTCTTGAGCTTGATCTTGACTTGACAAAATCTTCTAACATACTTGAACTTGATTGAATCTTGAACATGCAAACTTGAAGATTTCAATACTTGAATTCTTCATCCATGACTTGAAAACTTCTTCATTTAAGATCTTGTCTTAAAATGCGATGTCTTGAAGTAAAGAATAGTTTCAAACATGAAGCACAAGATATACAAGACATAGATATAGTTTTTGACACCACAAAATTTGACAACCAAAGGGATATGAAATCATAGCACTTACATCTCCCGATGGAAAGCTTCCATTCTTTTCGAAAGATAACGAATTCCTGGATTACCGTATACAAGATTTTGATTCATACCTTCATTGTTTGCCATCGGCCTAAGGAAAAACCTCGCTCTGATACCAAATTGATGCAGGGATGAACCCGATGAGGTTGATCACCGTCTTCCTTAAGGATAACTACTCCGAATCCACGGAGCTTCTCTGGACTCCTCACAGAGACTTCTTGAATCCACGAGGAAAGAAAGCAGGAAAATAGAAATAAATTCTAATAAAATTTGAAATTAATTGATGAATGAATAAAAACGAGTTTACATCCCTTTAAATAAAGGAACCGAGCAATAAGAAAGAAATCAGACTCAAACTACAACTAAAACTCCTAGAATCCGCAACTTACTATAAATAGTAAACTTACTATTTATAGACGGTCGTGATGTCTACTAGTGCGCAAGGTTTTCGGCCAAAAATAGTAAGTGTCCTATTTGGCTTCACCAAATCGTTCTCCTAATTATCCTAAGCACTTTTCATGTTGGACACAACTCCTAAAGCCAAATGGATGAAGAGCTATAAGCAAACTAAAACTTACTATTTATAGTAAAAACGAAAGTAAAACGGGAAAACGACCGTCGATCAGGGGGTTTCTAGCAAATTCGGGCTACACAACCCGGCATAGTGGGGTTGGCTGGCTAAAGTAGCTCGTTCTACCCCAAAATCATATATTTTACGTCAGATAACTCATTCCGGATTGCGAGATACGCCTGATCTAAGGTCTGATGGTCTGGATCACTTCTGTCGTCGACCGTGCCTTTTCTAATCCATCTTGGCTATGAAATTGTCCGCAACCCACTCTACATCATTCTCCCATGCCTTTGGAACTCAGGTCCTAAACCTTTTATTAAATTATTCAAACTTCCATAATGAATGCATTAAAGGTGGTGTTTTGAAGCTTCTTGCCCTCGTTGTAGCTTGAAGATTTATTCTAACAGTTCATTCTTTTTTCTTGAAATGTTTAGTGATTTTAAATAAGGGTTTTGCTGACACATACCTTTGCGAGTACGTTAACAATGTCCCCGAACCTTTTAAACAGCACACGAGGTTGACCTATTGTCGATCTGAACTGTTCATTCACTCATACAACTAGGAAAAGCCCATGGTGCAGGAATCACGCTGATCAAATAATCCTAGACCTTTGAATGGGGCCAATTTGTTACAACTGTCTGTTGTTTATGAGCGATAAATCACATGGTTAGAATCATCAAATCCAAGTGCTGGTTTAGAATCATAAGAAAGACAAAGTGGGATCTATATGCTAAATGTTGCAAGATGATGACGGACCTATTTTATTTCTCCAGTCAATCTTGACTGTCCATTTTCATGCCACTGATTGAAGGCTTAGGATCACCCAATTGGCAGGATTTTTGTGTCATTGGCTTGCTCCTAGTATGATTGAATGAACGGTTCGACAATAGGTCACCCTGTGTGCCATTTGAATGGTTTGAGGAAATTGCTAACGTCCCCACGAAAAAAAAAAAAAAAAAACTTTTAAGTAAAAACTGTACTGAAATTAGGGCGTTTTCACAGTAACGTAACTGTGGTAATTGAAGTTTACATGTTTTTTTGGTTCTCGTTCTTCTGTTTAACTGAAGTTTATAACTAGCAACTCTTTTAAGTTTCTAAAAGGAAAGGAATAAGAGTGGCATCCTGATATTTTGGTTTCAACAAACAAGGGTGACAGTGAAGTTACCTCTCTAAAAGAAAAAGAAAAAAGAGAGGGTGAATTTACCTTTAAAATGAACAGTCAATGGCTTATGCTTCACTCTTTGGTCAGTGGGGACTTGTGCTGCCAGAATTTTCAGGTACTTCTCTTGATTCACTGCGGATGGAGTGGGATTCAACTGTTTTTTGGCAGCATATCTACCGATTCTTGGCCTGGAATCTCTTGGCTGTATTTCCTTGCTATCTTTGATCTTTGCTGCTGTTTTGATTGGAGTGGAGTGAAGATAAAGTCACCTTTGGCCTTTGATTTCACATTTCTATCTATTTCTATTGCTTTTTAATGAATTGGTCATCTTCTAAAAAAAAGCTTCACTCTTTGGCTGCCACTTCATAAATATATCCTTCAATCTTATTGGGAGATTAGATAATGCTATGAAAGATCCGCAGAACCCAAATGGTAGTTCATCAGTTTTCACAATGCACAAATTATGCACGTGAAATCCTTAAACAGGCTGGCCTGGGCGGGCTCCCTCCACGCCAATAGGCTTTTAAACACAGCTCAGGCCCAACCTGATTAATAAACTGGCTTGGAGTTTAGGCCTCAGTCTGTGATATCGGGTTTGATGTACACCAGCCCAAGCACGGGCCTGAGGGGGTCAGACTCGAGAGCTGACAGGCCATTCAGCGCATTTTACAGTCACAGGGGATTTTGCTCGTCTTCCAGTGTCATGTAGCTGTTTATAAATGCTCCCATGTTGATTTCATATGACTTTTATTATTAAGTAATCAATAACTACAAAATAAGTTAATCATTGCAGTACCCTTGGTTGACAGTATCTCATCCTATATTTGTGCAACTGGAACAGTTCACTGATGAAAATGGACAAAGGCAACATGTATGGCAGACGTCATGGGCTGTAAGCACCCGTTTTGTTGGTGGCTTCATCATGACTCATGGAGATGATACTGGTTTGATGCTGCCCCCAAAAATGGCACCAATTCAGGTAAGTGTTAAACTACCTCCATGTTTACTTTTCTAGGTTTACCATTTACCTTTATAGCTGCTGCTAACTAGCCATGGGGACAAATAGTTGGTTAATGTCCCCAAATCCTGTGGATGTTAATTTAATTGGACGACAATCCCTTCTATCAAATGGCACTTTTTTTTTTTTTTTGGTTTAACGCATGCACACACCCCCCACACACTCACGCTGGTGGAATTTCACCACCTATGGGTACTCGAACCCTTGACCGAGAGTTGAAACTCCCAAGAGTATCAAATGGCACTTGAATTATGAAGTGATGAACGTGTCATGCTTCATGGTTCTCTCATTTATTGACGCAGGGATGAACGTGATGAGGTCGATCACCGTCTTCCTCAAGGATAACTACTCTGTATCCACGGAGCTTCTCTGGACTCCTCACAGAGACTTCTTGAATCCACGAGGAAAGAAAGCAACATAATAGAAATAAACTCTAATAAAATTTGAAATTGATTAATGAATGAATAAAACGAGTTTACACCCCTTTAAATAAGGAAACCAAGCAATAAGAAAGAAATCAAACTCAAACTACAACTAAAACTCCTAGAATCCGTGACTTACTATAAATAGTAAACTTACTATTTATAGACGGTCGTGATGTCTACTAGTGCACAAGGTTTTCGGCCAAAAATAGTAAGTGTCCTATTTGGCTTCACCAAACCGTTCTCCTAATTATTCTAAGCACTTTTCATGCTGGACACAACTCCTAAAGGCCAACGGATGAAGAGCTATAAGCAAACTAAAACTTACTATTTATAGTAAAAACGAAATTGAAACGGGGAAACGACCATCGATCAGGGGGTTTCTCGCAAATCCGGGCTGTGAAACCTAGCATAGCAGGGTTGGTTGGCTAAAGTAGCTCGTTCTACCCCAAATTCATATATTTTACGTCAGATAACTCATTCCGGATTGCAAGAAACGCCCGATTTAAGGTCCAATGGTCCGGATCACTTATGTCGTCGACCGTGCCTTTTTTGATCCATCTTGGCCATGAAATTTTCTACGACCCGCTCTACATCAGTCCCCTCCACTTGAAAAGAACTCATCCTTGAGTTCTCCTCTTGCGCTGGTTCATGATACTCGGTCAGGTCCGCAACATTGAAAGCCTGTGAGATTGCCAGGTCATCTGGAAGATCAACAACATAAGCGTTGTCATTGATCTTTCGGATGATCGGTACCGGTATAATCTTCTCATTTTTCAACTTGTTGTATGTCTCGGTAGGAAATCTCTCTTTACGCAAATGGACCATAACGTGGTCGCCCACCTCGAACACTTTTTGTCGCTGGTGCTTGTCCGCTTGTTTCTTGTACTTCTCGTTCGAGGCATATAGCTTGGCCTGTACTTCTGCATGGATGCCCATGATCTTATCTGTCATATGTTTTGCTGCAACGCTCGTGCCTGGGTGCTTGGGCAGAGAGACCAAGTCAAGTGTGTGGGGAGGCACTCGTCCGTAAATAATCTAGAACGACGATTTTCCTGTCGAACGGTTCACCATGTTGTTGAACGCAAACTCTGCTTGAGACAAGGCCAAGTCCCACTGTTTCAGCTTTTCTCCTGCAATACTGCGAAGGAGGTTTTTCAATGTGCGATTCACAACTTCAGTCTACCCATCGGTCCGTGGGTGGTAAGCACTGCTGAATTGAAGTCGTGTATCGAATCGAGTCCACAAAGTTCGCCAAAAGTGGCTAATAAACTTCGTGTCACGATCAGAAGTAATGGTCTTCGGGATCCCATGTAGCCGTACGACCTCCTTGAAGAATAGATTCATCACATGGGTTGCATCGAGGGTCTTCTTGCATGAGATAAAGTGCACCATTTTGGAGAAACGATCAACCACCACGAACACCGAATTCATGCCGCGTTGTGTTCTTGGAAGATCAAGCATGAAGTCCATTGATAAATGCTTCCAAGGACCGTCAGGCACAGGTAATGGAGTGTAGAGTCACCTATTCTAAAATTGCCCATTGGAAGTTTGACAAATATGACAACATTGTACGGATCTTTCCACATTACGTACTAATTGCAGCCAGTAATACCGTTATTCCACAAGAGCTCGCATCTTGTCTCTCCTAAGGTGTCTACCGAGGCCACCTCCATGTAGCTCCTGAATAATCTGCTCCTTCAGAGAACTTTGGGGGATGCACAATCGATTTCCTTTGAAGAGAAAATCGTCATGTATATGAAAGTCACTGGTGTGACCTTCTTGGCACTTCAACCAAGACTCTTTGAAGTCCTCATCCTCGGCATACAACTCCTTGAGACAGTCAAAGCCGACCACCTCGTTGTTCATCGTAACAAGTAGTAATGCACGACGGCTAAGTGCATTAGCCACCTTGTTCTGCTGTCCTGACTTATGCTTCAGAACAAATGTGAATTCCTATAAAAATGCAACTCATCTAGCATGCACACGATTCACGTTAGTTTGACTATCAATAAACTTTAATGCTTGATGGTCAGTGTATAGAACAAACTCCCTTTGAATTAGATAATGTCGCCAATGTCGTAGTGCTTGAACAACTGCGTACAAATCAAGCTCATAAGTTGACCACTTCTTTCGGGCTTTGCTGAGCTTCTCGTTGTAGAAAGCTACCGGCCTGCCTTCCTGTGATAATACTCCCCCAATTCCGATGTATGAAGCGTCACACTTAACCTCAAACAATTTGTCAAAATTAAGAAGTACCAAGACTGGTGTTGTAGACAAACGATGCTTGATCTCGTGAAAGCTCTTGTCAGCTTATCGGTCCACTGGAACAGTCCTTTTTTCATACAATCTGTTAGAGGAGCGACGATGGTGCTAAAGTCCCGCACAAATCGACGATAAAAAGTCGTCAATCCGTGAAAACTCCTCACCTCATGAATGTTTGTTAGGATCGGTCATTCCCTAATAGCTCGCACCCTTTCATCGTCTACTCGAATGCCTGTGGATGTTATAACAAAGCTACACTTTTTCAAGTTGAGGTATAACTTGCTATCTTGTAGGACCTGCAGCACCTGCCTGAGATGTTTCTTGTGCTCCACCTCATCTTGGCTATATATTAATATGTCATCAAAATATACTACCACAAATCGGCCAGTGAACGGTTTTAAAACTTAATTCATCAAATGCATGAAAGTACTTGGTGCGTTTGATAGGCCAAAGGGCATGACCAGTCACTCATACAATCCTTCCTTTATCTTGAATCTCGTTTTTCACTCATCACCGGGTCGGATATGAATCTGATGGTACTCGCTCTTTAGATCTAGTTTAGAGAGCACCTTGGCCCCTCCCAGCATATTAAGCATGTTGTCCAACCGTGGTATTGAGAACCGATATTTGATGATAATTTTGTTGATTATTTGGCTGTCGACACACATGCGCCAGCTTCCATCTTTTTTTGGTGTTAATAATGCTGGTACAACACATGGGCTCATGCTCTCTCTTAATAGACCCTTACGGATCAATTCCTCCACTTGCCCCTGAACTATCTCACACTCCTTCGGACTCATCCGATAATGAGGTCGATTGGGTAGGCTAGCCCCAGGGATGAGGTCTATGTGATGTTGGATGTCCCTCATGGGGAGAAATTCATCAGGTAAATCTTCAGGCCAGACTTCTTTGAATTCGTTTAGCAATAGTCTTAAGCTTGGAGGGATGTTTGAGGGTTTTTCCTCCTCGCCCTTCACCACTACGGCGTATACCTCGCCGGTTTCCTTAGATTCCTCCATAAAATCCTGAATGGTCAAGAGAGAATTTCCCTCCACTTTAGAGGCTTCAGGATCGTTCTCTGGTGCCATAGGGGTAAGGATTATTTTTCGACTATCCTTGACGAATATGTAGACATTGTCTTGTCCCCGATGGGTCGCATCACGGTCCGACTGCCAGGGTCGATGTTCACTCCCCAAGTGCAGGGTTGTGATGTAGTAATAACTCGGTAAGACCAAGGTCGAATCCCAAGGGACTGAAACTTGTACGTTATCTAAAATTATCTAGAACTAGAACTAGGCTAAGATGAATTCTAAATCAATTAGCAATGGTGGAATATTTGTAGAATAATTAATCTAAAACTTAGGAAACAAATCAGAGATAGGAAACTAGGGATTCAGAAGATCCACTTGTAGAGATCAGGGAGAACTTATGCTTGCATAAAAAATTATGAAAATTACTGAACTGCCGTTGATCTAGTTTTCAAAGAGATGAAAGGAAGATAAATTAGAATGGATTCCATCACCAAACCATGCCCAAAGACTATGGCAAACAACAGAATCAAACTAATTACCACCCAATCACATGTATGTAAGTTAGGAAGGGTACCGTCATCCGACCATGCCCAGGAGACTATGGTGAACAACAGGGCTTCCTGACATCATAAACATTAAAGAAAATGAAAATATTTAAAGCCATTGCTGACCCATTGTAATTTCAATCACAACAGACTATTAAAAACCTAAAACATTCCCATATTAATTAACTAAAATCAACGTCAATTCATGCATTAAAATTTAAATAAAATTAAATCTCCCATCTCACTACAAGCTTCACCTCTTAGCCCTAGCTAGGAGGATTTAGCCTGCCATGGATGGGCTCAATCCAAATAAATAAAGAGAAAAAGAAAAGGAAAAGAAAAGGGAAAGAAAAAACCAAGCTCCTCTCTCTCTCCTCTGCCCACGTTGAAACCCAAGCTCGAGCCCTCTGTTCTTCCTCCCAAGACCCTGAATGAATGCTTCCCACGTCCAAAACCTCCTTTTATAGCTGCTGGAAGGCTGGAGTCAGTGACAGAGTTGTAGCAGGACACGGAGTGCAATTTTCGCATCCAAGTTCAGTACCTCGAAACACGCCACTTTCCTCGCTCAAATTCCAAAGAAACACCGTCCCTTAGTACTTTCTTAGGTCCTTTACATGATAGACGGTTCAGATCTGCCATATAATCAAAGATGGTGGGCCAAAACTGCCTGAAAAAGTCAGTTTTCGCGGAGGTGCGAAACCTTTCGCACCATTTCGCTGTTGTGATCGGTGGGCCCCATAGAAGTATTTTCTGAAAAATCCACCCCGTCCATTGGATTCAGAACGAAATTTCAGTCAAGAATGGATGGTTTTGAACGTCCATTGATGTGGCCCAGAGAAGAAATCACTAAAAGATCAGATTTAAACGCTACCGGGCAGCCCTTTTGTGGCCTCTGTATCTCACACGTGTGCATGCATGGGTGAAAAGTGACAACATAATTTTGTAGTGCTCGCGGCTGTCTGCACGGTGAACGGGTCAGATTTTCCGTACGGGTGACGTGTGGGTCCCACAAAGGTCTGCAAAATGGACCAGAGCCATCCGTTCGCTGCTCCTTACGCAGAGAGGGAGAGAGAGACGGCGCTGACCCGTTGGTTGGTCCGGTGCGGCTCGCGTGCGAACGTGCTGTGTACACGCACGTCACACGTGGGGTCCACTGTGATGTTTATGTGAAATCCATTCCGTCCATCCTCTTCAAAATCTCATTTTAACCGTGCAGAACACTTATCAAGCATATCCAGCTGGCGGGTGGGCCCCAAATTGAAGATTGATCGGCTGATCTGCTCGTTAGGCCACTTTCGCAATGATCAAATGGATGATTTTTGACATGTACGGTTAATTTATGGTCCTCAGGCCACGTATGAAGTTTCGAGCCGAACCGATATTGGAAACCCTGTGATCTTGCATTCTGGATGCGTTTCAAGCCACTTGAGCTTCAATTTCTTAGTTTTCTCGGATTTCTGACCGTGTATATCTGTCAATCTTGGTCCCTTGGAGTGTGTCCCTTGTCTTTGGTGTCATCAGATCGTTAAATCTCAACTTTTAACGTCCTTTTTCCATCCATGCTCATAAAATCACTTTGCCACACAAGAATGAGAAAACGAGCCATTAGACAGCATTATATTCGTAAATTCAGACAATATCTGGGGTCTAATATGCAGTATTTGACCCTCAACAGTCGACCGAGTAGCATATGGCAGGCTTCCATGTCAACCACGTCACAAAGTATCTGATCCTTGTAATGTTTACCAATTGAAATGAGATAGTGCATTATTCAGTTACCTTGGTCTCATTCGCCTTTTTTATCCAGTCAATTGAGTACGGGGAAGGATGTCTTGTCGTTGGTCGCTGCAACTTGTCCACCATCACTCTTGAGACGATGTTCTCGCTGCTACCACTGTCTATGATCACATCACAGACATTTTCGCTGACAGTGCACTGAGTACGAAATATATTGTGCCACTATAGATGTAATTCCTTTCACGAGATATCTAGTTGTCGCCTCACAACGAGAGATTCGCCACGATCCTCGCCTGTCACTTCATTGCTACCTGCTATTTCTTCAGTGGTTTGTTCATATTCATCAAAGCCATGATCTTCTTCTGCGACTTCTTCTTCAGTGTCTTATTTGTTTATAGTCAAGTGTGTTGCCAGACGTTGATGACAAGTGTTTGATAAGTGGCTTGGTTGGCCACAGCGGTAATAATTGTTCGGTCTTGGCCGAGTATAAGGATTCAAAATTCTACTCGGCCCCGCTGTTATGGGTGCTGGCCGTTGACGTCTGGATGGTCTGCTCCCTGTATCACGGTTCACGGGTGGAGGAGGTTGGACGTTCTCCTACCGGATCTTTTCCTCAAGCCAGCACTGGATCCTGTGTGGGACCTGTTATAGGGGGTCGATTTGAAGGATAGGGACAAGTAGGACCTCTTGTAAGTTGCGTTTCTACCATTCCTGCCAATTGAACTGCTTCATCTACGGTCCCAACTAGGTACATCTGAACTCGGTCCTAAATTGCCGGTCGCAACCCACCTATAAATCGTGCCACCTTCTGTGACTCAGATTCTGACAGATCGTTTCATGTAGACAACCGTTGAAATTCTTCAATGTAATCTATAATAGTTCTATTTCTTTGTCAACAATTCTGGTATTTCTGGAATAAGATCTGCTCATAATCACTAGGGAGAAATCGTGATCGAAGAAGACGTCTCATTTGAGGCCATGATGCGATGGACGTCTTGTTCTGGCGGGCTCGTGAGAGTTATAATTGTTCCCACCATGCAGAAGCACCATATTTTAATTTAAACGCTACCAATTTCACCCTCTTATGATCTGACACATCCATATAATTGAAATATCTTTCTGCTTCGGCTAGCCAATTGAGAAAATCTTCGATAAGTAATAAACTGTTAAAACTAGGAATTTCAGCCTGACCTCGATAGTCTTTTTCAGCACGATCTAGACGATCGCCCCCATGGATTGGTCGTCGGTCAAAATCCTCATTAATGTCCTCATCGCTGGAACTAGAATCATCTGGTGTAGCCCTACGGTTTGCCACTGGTAGTGGTTTGCGATAATCGGGGTCATGTCGTAAAGCAACCACGGGTGGTGGAGCGACCATAGGTGGTGGAGCACCGCCTAGGGCTCGGGGTGGCAGTAGCGCATCCGAAAGACGGTCGAGGGTTGCCTGCAGCCCTTGCATGGTCAACTGACTCTCCCGATAGAATGCTTCCATTCTTTCCAAAAGATAACGAATCCCTGGATCACCGTCCACAAGATTTTGATTCATACCTTCGTTGTTTGCCATCGGCCTGAGGGGAAACCTCGCTCTGATACCAAATTGACGCAGGGATGAACGTGATGAGGTCGATCACCATCTTCCTTGAGGATAACTACTCCAAATCCACGGAGCTTCTCTGGACTCCTCACAGAGACTTCTCGAATCCACGAGGAAAGAAAGCAAGAGAATAGAAATAAACTCTAATAAAATTTGAAATTGATTAATGAATGAATAAAAATGAGTTTACACCCCTTTAAATAAGGGAACCAAGCAATAGGAAAGAAATCAAACTCAAACTATAACTAAAACTCCTAGAATCCACGACTTACTATAAATAGTAAACTTACTATTTATAGACATACGTGATGTCTACTAGCGCGCAAGGTTTTCGGCCAAAAATAGTAAGTGTCCTATTTGGCTTCACCAAACCGTTCTCCTAATTATTCTAAGCACTTTTCATGTTAGACACAACTCCTAAAGCCCAACGGATGAAGAGCTATAAGCAAACTAAAACTTACAATTTATAGTAAAAATGAAATTAAAACGGGGAAACGACCGTCGATCAGGGAGTTTCTCGCAAAGCTGGGCTGCGAAACACGGCGTAGCGGGGTTGGTTGGCTAAAGTAGCTCGTTCTACCCCAAATTCATATATTTTACGTCAGATAACTCATTCTGGATTGCAAGATACGCCCGATCTAAGGTCCAATGGTCCGGATCACTTATGTCGTCGACCGTGCCTTTTCTGATCTATCTTGGCCATGAAATTGTCCACGACCCGCTCTACATCATTTATCAAATTAGATTACATTCAAATGTATTCAATTACTGTACATTAACAACACCTCCTTTTGCTCTGAGTTCCTAGTTTCAGTTTGGTTTGGGAGTTGGGTGGTTAATGACATGCAAGTATGTACAAACATACAGGAATATATTTATGCATTTTGTAAAAAATACACTAGCATGTGAATGGGCGTTTTTGGAAGCCAGGACACCATTCCTGTTAATGTGTGGTTTAGGGCCAAGGTCTATATTTGTCGGGTTAATTGTATCTGCTGAGTTTGACAAACTCGACCCATTGAGGTTTTTGGAAGTGTTTGCATATCGATTTCGGTAATCTGTTAGGAAGTTCTATGAAGCCATTTCTTCTTTAGTGTCTGTTAGGGTCATCTCCATGTGCAATGGATCTAGGCCTCTCAATAGTTTCCCCACGCAAGTGAGAAAATTTACTCTACTTGGATTATTCCATATGCAATTGATCGACCTCTCAATAGCTTACTTCTCGAGTGCAGAAAATGATCATTCACGCTGACATCTTAGTTCTTACAGAAACTAGGAACTAATGGCTTATCAAAAGGTCCATGAACCCCAAAATAAGGAGCACATAATGACCGTACCAAATTATCCATATAATCCGTGAACTAGTTGTTATTATTATTGTCTTCGTTGTTGATGTTCGGGTTCTTATCCATGCCATCCATCCGTTTTGTGAAATAATGTTAGTGCATGATCTAAAAAATGAGGGATCCAAAGCACAGGTGGACCGTACAGTGGAGATTGAATGCCTACCATTGAAAACTTCTTGGGCGCCACAGAAGTTTTGGATCAAGCTGATACTTGTGTTTTCCCTTCATCTAGATCTGTGTGACCGTATGAACAGGAGTGATGACTCGAAAACATCACTGTGGGCCATGGACAGGTTTCAATGGTGGACGTCACACATCATGGTGGGCCCTACAGAGAACCTCAGTGTGCAAACTGCGCCCCCCCCCCCCCCCCCCCCCCCCAAAAAAAAAAAAAAAAAAAAAAAACAGAAAACACCCACTGGTGTAAAAAAAAAAAGGTTTTTAAAAAGGGTGTAATTTTGGGGCTCCCACCATACCCTGGGTGTATTCAGGGGAAAAACCCTTATTATTATTATTTTTCTTTCTCCATATTCATAGCCATTGCAGAAATGGTAAGTCCTTTACTTTTCTTAGGACATGTCTGATTTTTAAATTATGGAGGTACTACCCATATATCAACATCATCTATGAACTGATTATTGGTTTACTAGGAATTTTCTTTCTCCACATTTGCAGCTATTAAAGAACATGTGGCAAGTCCTTCACTTTTCTCTGGACCTGTCTGATTTTAACTGTATAGAGGTACTGCATGTATATTTCACTGATATGATTGAGGCAATCTCACCATATGTGTTTAGCAAATAATTGGTTTGATTTATGATCACTGAATTCTTGACCCTGAGAATAAATATTTTTTGTTCTCACACACTATATATGAAAGTTTTTTAGTTATTGCATGTCATCTTTATAGTTTAGCTGAACTATCATAGAGGACATGTTGCTTCCTTTGCTTTATTCGTCGAAAATGGACAGAAAATGCTTCTGATTATAGTTTCAGTTGATACATGCTTATCTCTCTTTTTTATTTTTTCTTTTTTTTTTCCTGCCTTAATCTTGATCATTAGCTTGCAATAAGGAGACCAAGGGTTTATGTAGGCTTGTCCATTACATATTGCAGGTGGTAATAGTACCAATTTGGAAGAAAGCTGATGAAAAAGCAGTTCTGGATGCTGTATCATCTATTTCGAAAATATTGAAAACAGCAGAACTCAAAGTTAAAGTGGATGACTCAGAACAGAGGACGCCTGGGTGGAAATTCAATTTTTGGGAGATGAAAGTATGTACCTGCTACTCTAGTTTATTGAAAATGGATCTTGCTATTTCTTTACTAATTAAAACTTCAACATAAACGCACATTATTGTCTAACATTTTCTATTGAGGCTTCACCTGAGCCTGAGTCCACTTTGTCTTTGGGCCCAGCGTGAGCATGGATTTTATGCAGGGGTCAAGCATGAACGTAGCCCAATTAAATCAGTTGGACTTGCCCCAACTTAGCCCATTGACAGCCCTGTCTCCAATCCTAGTCACTAGGAGCTGGTTGCTTGTGCATATACAAGCCCTCCTACCATATTTATCAGTTTTTAACGTGGATGAACACAGCTAATACAACCCTCCTCTTTCAGAAATTTAATGTTGCTAGAACTCCCTTCACCACTATCATCATCATCCCAAAGTTCATGTTGCTGGAGCTCCCATCACCATCGGAAAGTTGATCTCGCTAAGATTCCCATCGTCGCCGCAGCTGTTGTCACCACATCATCTTGGCACCTAGCCATGGCAGAGGCCCACATTGAAAACAGTAACGTGCCAACAAAATCCCACCCAGTATTTTACCCTGGACCCAAGTATCTGTTGGAAACAGCAAACCCAAACAGACGTTTCTAGCAACAGTCGGGGGCCATTGAACTCCCCATGCATAACAGTTGAAGCTCTAAAGGAGCTGTTTTGGAAGATGAATGGGCAATGTCAGTTTCTAGGAATATTAAATAATGGAAGAGTCTAATGAGGGTATTGTAGTCATTTCACAGTTGGTGCAAAAGCTATAAAAGGCCCATTGTATATCCGATTGTAGTAACAGTGCAGCAAGTAAAAGCAAGTGAAAAATAAATTAAATAAAAAAGTATTTATTTTTATCGTTTTGTGGTGTGTACGGTTCTAAGGCTTTGTAAAGCCAACAAATCGGTATCAGAGCGAGACAATCCCGTGGGACCAGGTATAGCTTGAAGGTTCAGATTGTGTGATCAAGGTGTTCCCACTGCTACGTCAAGAAAAAGGCGTTGTTGATCCGTGGTGTGAAGAAATGATGGCGTCCTCGATCCAGCCGTAGATTTCAAAGTTATCTAAGGATTGTTGTGCAGCACGCAAACAACGCAGTGGGCCGAGATCCAATCTCAGGCCTCACCCACAAACGATAAACAGAAAGGAATATAAACTACAAACAGATCAAAGCAATCCAAACAAACTACAAGACAAGATATACGTGAAAAAACTCCAAACTAGGGTAAAAAACCACGGATGTAAACTTCCACTATGAAGAAACAAAGATTACAAGGCAAAATACTAACCTCTCCCTTGGAAGAATATAGAAAACCCTTAGCCCACACCTTTAAAAATATTTTTCAATATTCCTCATACCCTAGAAAAGCCCTAGGAACCCCTATTTATAGTTTAGGCAACTTTCCTTCCCCATCCCAGTTGCGAAAGGACTCAAATCTGCAGTTTCGCACAAAATCGTGGAACAAACTGCGTAACCTACGACTGGTCCTAGCTCCCTTACGACCGGTCCTAGTTCTCCTACGACTGGTCCTAGGCCTCTAAGACTGGTCCTTGAAATTCCAGGACTGGTCCTAAACTGAAAAAAAAATAGCACAATTCGCTGGACTTCGAGTCGTGCTAGGGCTCGAACCTACGACCGGTCGAGCGCCTCCCACGACCAGTAGTGGCTCCCCCATGACCGGTCGAACATGCCCCTACGACTGGTCGAAGGCGGCCCAGATGTGGCTCCACATTCTCAACAATCTCTCACTTGGAAACACATTGCCATAAACCTTCGTCTTTTTCATCCGGAGTACACCACCTCCCTGTCTTCAAGCTTGAAGACTAATCAAAGCTGAACAGATCTTCAGCTTCTCCCTTGTGACCGCCTTGGTCAACATATCTGCAGGATTCTCACTTGTATGAATCTTCTCCAGAACAATCGATCCATCTTCCAATAGCGAACGTATAAAGTGATATTTGATGACAATATGCTTGGTCCTTGAATGAGAGGCTGAATTCTTAGCCAAGTTTATTGCACTCTGACTGTCACTGTACAGCTTGCAATCTACTTGCTTCTTACCCAACTCTTCCATAAAACCTTGCATCCACACCATCTCCTTGTATGCTTCTGTAGCCGCAACATATTCTGCTTCTGTCGTACTGATAGATACTATCTTCTGTAATTGAGAGACCCAGCTGACTGCAACACTGCCCAGAGTAAAGACATAACCTGTAGTGCTTCTTCTGCTGTCGATATCTCCTGCCAAATCTGAATCCACGTAGCCTTGTAGCTTGATTTTCGATCCACCATAACACAGCCCTACATCCTTAGTACCCACCAGGTATCTGAGGATCCACTTCATAGCTTCCCAATGTTCCTTTCCGATTGTTCATGAACCTGCTAACAACTCCCACTGCTTGAGCAATGTCTGGCCTCGTGCTCACCATAGCATACATGAGACTCCCAATCGCTGACGCGTATGAGACTTTAGCCATGTAGTCCCATTCCTCCTGCGTCTTTGCACCTTGCTCCTTAGATAGCTTGAAGTGGTTGGCTAATGGAGTGCTAACCGGATTAGTACCTCTCATATTGAATCGATCAAGTACCTTGGCTATGTACTCTGCCTGTGACAAAACCAGTTTCTTGTTTTCCCTGTCACGCTTTATCCTCATGCGTAGGATTTATTTTGCAGCTCTTAAATCCTTCATGGTAAATTCTCTAGACAGTCTTTTGAGATCTGAGATGTCCTTTATGCTTGAACCGGTCACAAGTATATCATCAATATACAGAAGAAGGATGATGTATGATGTATCAAACTTCTTCAAGTAACAACAGTGGTCTGCATGACATCTCCTAAAACAGTTTCCCGACATGAAACTATCAAACTTCTTGTACCACTGCCTCGGGGCCTGCTTCAGGCCATATAGACTTTTCTTTAGTCTGCATACCTTGTTCTCATTACCTGGTGCCAAGTATCCTGTCGATTGATGCATATATATTTCTTCTTCAAGATCTCTATGAAGAAAGTCTGTCTTAACATCTAGCTGCTCTAAATGTAAGTTCTCTGTATCCACTATACTCAAGACCATGCAAATCGTAACATTTTCACTACCGGTGAAAATATTTCAGTGAAATCGATACCTGTCTTCTGTTGAAACCCTTTTACAACCAGTCTCTCCTTGTACCGTTTCGAACCATCATGCTCCTCTTTCAGTCTGTAAACCCACTTGTTATGAAGAGCTTTCTTACCCTTGGGTAGAGTGACTAGCTCCCATGTACGATTAGACTCAAGAGAGCCCATCTCCTCATCTATGGCTTACTCCCACTTAAACCGTGTATCTGACTATAATGCCTCTTCAAAACATTCTGGCTCACCATTATCTGTTAGCAGTAGATAATGTAAGGAGGGTGAGTATCGGACCGTGGGTCTCCTCTCCCGAGTGGACCTCCTCACAACCGGTGTCTGTGGCTCTGCCTCATGATGCTCCTGTGTATGATCATCTTGTGGCGCTGTAACACCCATGTCCAGTAACTCTTATAACTCTACGAATTCCTTTTTCTCGGCCTTATTTTCCTGCACACTGTCCTTATGCATCACTTTTTTGTTAAAGACTATGTCCTTGCTGCTGATGATTTTCCTATTTTCTTCATCCCAAAACCTATAGCCAAAATCATCCTGCCCGTAGCCTATAAACATGCACCTCCTGGACTTCGCATCCAGCTTGTTTCTGTGCTCTGCATCAATGTGAACATATGAAGTGCAACCGAACACTCTGAGATATGTAAGGTTCACTTCTTTACTAGTCCACGTTTCTTCTGGTAGCCCACCATCCAGTGGTGCTGAGGGACTTCTATTGATAAGATATATGGTAGTATTCACAGCATTTGCCCAAAAGGTCTTAGGCAACCCTGCATGTAACCTCATGCTCCTGGCGCGCTCAAGGATGGTCCTGTTAATGCGCTCAGCCACACCATTCTGCTGCGGTGTCCCTGCAATCATTTTCTGATGTTTGATTCCACTTGCTGCACAATACTCCTCAAACCTCTTATCACAATACTCTCTCCCATTATCAGATCTGAGACACTTTACTGTTTTACCTGTCTCATTTTCTACCATAACTTTTTACTTCTTAAACGTATCAAATACATCTGATTTATGCTTTAAGAAATAAATCCATAGTTTTCTACTAGCATCATCAATAAAGGAAACAAAATAACGTGAGCCACCAAGAGATGATACCTGTGCCGGTCCCCACACATCAGTGTGTACAAGTTCCAATAGATGCGTCTTTGGAGCGCGTCCTGTCTTCTTGAAGCTTACCCTCTTCTGCTTGCCATATACGCAGTCCTTACAGAATTCTAAGTCAAGAGACTTCAGCCCTGGTAGCTTTCCTTTTGACAACAGCACTTTCATCCCTTTCTCACTCATATGTCCCAACCTCTGATGCCATAACTGCCCATTCACTCCAGTTGATGTGACTGAGAGTGAACCATAAATTCCTGAAGTCACGTACAAAGTGCCTTCCTTTTACCTCGAGATATCACTAAGGCACCTTTTGTGATCTTCCAGGAATCACTGGTGAATGTTGTCACATAACCGGTATCGGCCAACTGCCCCACTGAGATCAGATTCCTTCTCAAACTCGGTACATGTCTGACATCCTTCAGTTTCAAAACCGTTCCGTCTTTCTGATTGACCTGAACGTCCCCCTTTCCAACAATACTGCACGGCTCATCATCACCCAGGTAGACTCTTCCAAAGTCACCTGACACATAATCACGCAAAACTTTCTTATATGAAGTAGCATGAAATGAAGCACCCGAGTCTATAACCCATGACTCATTCCTTTCATCAAGAGAAAAGATCAACGCCTCTGTGTCGCTCTCCTCAGACAGATTCACTGAATCCTTCCTGTCTTGAGAGCTTCCTTCTTTTTTCTTGAGCGCCCTGCAATCACGTTTCATGTGCCCCTTCTTGCTGCAATGTCAACACCCATCTTTGTCTTTCGGTCCCTTGGACTTCTTTCTCGACTTAGAACGCTTGTGTTTATTGCCTCCTCTGTTCTGTGATCTTCCTCTTCCTTCAACGTTTAGAGCATTTCCTGAATCCCCTGAAACTCCTGATGTCTTTCTTCTAGATTCTTCAATGAGAATTAGACCGGCCACATGATCAAATTTCAGCTTTGTCGACCCTAAAGAATTGCTCACAGCAATCACCAAACCATCCCAACTATCTGGTAGACTGGATAAGATCAATAGTGTCCTGACCTCATCTTAAAAAATGATGCCAACGGATTCCAACTGGCTCGTGACTGTATTGAACTCGTTTAGATGTTCAGCCACGCTCCCACCATCTGACATCTTCATGTTGAATAGCTGTTTCATAAGATGAACCTTGTTGGATGCTGAGGGCTTTTCATACATGGTGGTTAGGGCTTTCATTAATTCTTTTGTCGTTTTCATCTTGAATATATTAAAGGCGAAGCTCTTAGACAAAGAGAGTCGGATCGTTCCTAAAGTCTTCCTATCCAGTAAAAACCATTCATCATCTGTCATCTTTTCTGGTTTCTTCTCATTTCATTCTAGAGGAATGTAGAAGTCCTTTTGATACAGATAATTCTCCATCTGCATCTTCCAGAAGGCAAAGTTTGAACCATCAAACTTCTCAATTCTAGTTTTTCCATCTTCCGTCATCGCTCATAATAGAACTAAACCAATAGCTCTGATACCAGTTATTACGCAGCACGCCAACAACGCAGTGGGCCAAGATCCAATCTCAGGCCTCACCCACAAACGATAAACAGAAAGGAATATAAACTAAAAACAGATCAAAGTAATCCAAACAAACCACAAGACAAGATATACGTGGAAAAATCCCAAACTAGGATAAAAAATCACGGATGCAAACTTCTACTATGAAGAAACAAAGATTACAAGGCAAAATACTAACCTCTCCCTTGGAAGAATATAGAAAACCCTTAGCCCACACCTTTAAAAATATTTTTTAATATTCCTCATACCCTAGAAAAGCCCTAGGAACCCCTATTTATAGTTTAGGCAACTTCCCTTCTGCATCCCAGTTGCGAAAGGACTCAAATCCGCAGTTTCGCTCAAAATCATAGAACAAACTGCATAACCTACGATCGGTCCTAGCTCCCCTACGACCGGTCCTGGCTCTCCTACAACTGGTCCTAGGCCCCTAAGAATGGTCCTGAAAATTCCACGACTGATCCTAGACTGGAAAAAAAATAGCATAACTTGCTGGACTTCGAGTCGTGCTAGGGCTCGAACCTACGACCGGTCGAGCGCCTCCCACGACTAGTTGTGGCTCCCCCACGATCGGTCGAACATGCCCCTACGACCGGTTGAAGACGTCATACGACCGGTCAAAGGCTGCCCAGATGTGGCTCCACATTCTCAACAAGGATAACTATGAAAACTGGTGCATCCAGATGAAGGCTTTGTTCGGATCTCAGGATCTATGAAAAATTGTTACCATTGGGTATGTAGAACCCACAATAGAAGAGGAAGCTCTATACACCGCTGATCAAAGGGCGGCCTTAAAGATCAAAGAAAGAAGGACAAGAAGGCTCTGTTTCTTGTCTATCAAGGGTTGGATGAGTCCACCTTTAAACGGATGGCTGCAGCGACAACATGCAAGCAAGCATGGGAGATTCTTAACACAATCTTCAAAGGAGTTGATCGTGTGAAGAAGGTTCGTCTTCAAACTTTTAGAGCCGAATTCGAGACCTCACACATGAAGGAAGGTGAGACCATTTCTGATTTTTTTTCAAGGTTACTTGTTATTGTTAACAACTTGAAAAGAAATGGTGAAAAGATTGAAGACGTACGGGTTGTTGAAAAAGTACTTCGATCCCTCACAACCAAATTTGAGCATGTGGTTGTTGCCATAGAAGAATCAAAGGACTTGAAAAATTTATCCATTGAAGAATTGATGGGATCGTTGCAAGTACATGAGCAACGATTGCAAAAGAACGCAGGTTCAATGCTTGAACATGCCTTAGAGTCTACATTGACTCTAAAGAATGGTCCTACACAACAAGGGGGCCGTGGCACTAGCAATCGTGTAAGAGGCAGAGGGCGTGGATATTATCCAAGTCAATCACTAAATCACCAAAAGATTACTAATTTTCGTGGAAGAGGAAATGGTAGAGGTTGATCCATGTGTGGACGTGAAAACACAAAAAATATTCAATGTTACAATTGCAACAAGTTCGGCCATTATGCTTCAGACTGCTGGAGCAAACTAGTAGATCAAGATGAGCATTCTAATTATGCAGAAGTATCAAATCATGAAAAAGAAGACTCAACACTTCTTCTTGCACAAGAAGAAGCATGTGATCAACATGACGTGTGGTATCTCGACTCTGGTGCGAGTAACCACATGTGTGGAAAGAAGGAGCTGTTCGTGGAATTGGCAGAAAATGCTTATGGTAATGTGAATCTAGGAGACTCATTAAAAGTTCCTGTGAAAGGTAAAGGAAAAGTTAAAATCTATCAGAAGAATGGTATGCTGAATATTATCTCTAATGTGTATTACGTACCAAACATGAAAAGTAACATACTCAGTATCGGCCAACTCCTTGAGAAGGGGTATGTCATACACATGGAAAACCATTCTCTCTCTATAAGAGATGCACACGGGAGACTTGTGGCTCAAGTTCAAATGACAAAGAATTGCATGTTTCCGCTCAATATTAACACAAAGGCTGAAAAGTGACTCTATGGACTCATGAAGAATGATTCATGGAGATGGCATCTTCATTTTGGGCATCTCCATTTCAGTGGCCTTAAACTCTTATCATCATCAAGTATGGTGCATGGCTTGCCGGCTATTGAAACTCCAGAATATGTGTGTGAGGCGTGCACACTCGGTAAGCAACAAAGAAACTCCTTTCCTAGTGGAGTATCCTGAAGAGCAAGAGAACCGTTGCAGTTGGTTCACACTGACATCTGTGGACCATTGGAGCCAATCTCTCTTGGAGGTAATAAATACTTCATTACCTTCATTGACGATTTCAGTAGAAAATTGTGGGTGTATGTAATCAAAGAAAAGTCTGCTGCTTTTACTACTTTTAAAAATTTTAAGGCCCTTGTTGAAAAAGAAAGTGGTCTTAAAATCAAAACCCTTAGATCTGACAGAGGTGGATAGTATACCTCAAATGCCTTTCGAGAGTATTGCAGGGATCAAGGAATCAAACAACATCACACTACAGCCTACACGCCACAGCAGAATGGCATTGCAGAACGAAAGAACCGCACCATCCTCGACATGACAAGAACCATGCTCAAAGAGAAAGGCCTGCCAAAGAGCTTTTTGGCAGAGGCAGTTGCATGTACTGCCTACTTGCTCAATCGGTGTCCAACCAAGAGCGTAAGAAACATGACACCATAGGAGGCATGGAGTGGTTACAAACCGAGTGTGACACACCTAAGGATCTTTGGGTGTGTCGCATACGCTCAAGTTCCAGAAACAAGAAGAAAGAAGCTTGATGATCGTGGCGAGAAATGCATCTTCATCGGCTACAATAAAGAGTCAAAGGCATACAAACTCTACAACCCACTAACCAATAAAGTGGTGGTAAGTAGAAATGTAGTATTCTGCGAGGAAGAAACCTGAAAATGGAACAAGGAAGATTCGGCCAAAGAAAATCAAGTTGAGGTTGAAGAACATGAAGAAGATGAGCATGAGAAACAGGAACAAACACCCGCAACACCCTCTTCTGCCGAACCATCTGCACGCAGAAGTCCAGGAAAATGTTCTATATCCCATGGAAGTACTTCATCAAATCAAAATTCAGCTAGCACGTCTTCCTCCAGTTCTCCCTCACCCATGGCTCCGATCAAAATGAGAAGCCTCAATGACATAATGCAGAAACTGAGGAAGTAAATTTATTATGTTTATATGCTGATCACGAGCCTCTAACATTTGAATAGGCCGTGAATGAAGAATGTTAGAGAAGGGCTATTGAAGAAGAGATCCATGCTATCCAGAAGAATCACACATGGGAGCTGATTTCACTCCCTAAAGGCCAGAGGACCATTGGTCTCAAATGGGTGTACAAGATCAAGCGAAATGCTGATGGTGAGATCGATCGCTACAAGGCAAGGCTCATAGCAAAGGGCTACAAACCGAACTATGGGGTGGACTATGAAGAAGTCTTCGCTCCCGTTACTCGCCTTGACACTGTGAGGATGATTATCTCCCTTGCAGCCCATCACAGTTGGATGATCTACCAACTAGATGTGAAATCTGCATTCCTGAATAGAATTTTGGAAGAAGAGGTCTATGTTGACCAGCCTAAAGGTTTTGTTGTTCAAGGGAAGGAACAAAAAGTGTTACCACTGAAGAAAGCCCTTTATGGGTTGAAGCAGGCTCCTCGTGCCTGGAATGCACGCATCGACAACTATCTTCAAGAGAATGGCTTCACCCAATGTCCATATGAGCATGCAGTCTACATTAAGAAAAATGCTCATGGCGACATCCTCATACCATGCCTATACATTGATGATCTGCTGTTCACAGGAAATAGTCAGGCGATGTTTGAAGAATTCAAGCATGCTATGTTTAATGAATTCGAGATGACTGATGGTAGATTGATGTCATTCTTTTTGGGCATCGAAGTAAAACAACAAGTTGAAGGCATTTATATATCACAGAAAAAGTATGCCAAGGAGTTGCTTAAAAAGTTCAAGATGGTAGATTGTAATGCCGTGAACACGCTTGTAGAAACGGGCCTGAAGCTGACAAAAGAAGGAGAAGGAAGAAGCGTGGACTCGACTCTATTCAAGAGTCTGATTGGAAGCCTAAGGTATCTCACAATCACAAGGCCAGATATCATCTACAGTGTTAGACTTCTAAGCAGGTACATGAAAGCGCCAAAAGAATCACACTGGCTAGCTACAAAAAGAATCCTCAGGTATGTCAAAGGAACAATGGAATTTGGTCTTTTCTATCCATACGAAGATGAAGCAATACTGTATGGATACTCAGACAGTGATTGGGGAGGTGACCAAGATGAAAGGAAAAGCACCACAGGATATGTATTCTATCTTGGATCGACTGCTTTCACATGAAACTCAAACAAGCAAAGTGTTGTTGCTTTGTTCACATGTGAAGAAAAGTACGTGGCAGCATCGTCCACAGTCTGTGAAGCAATATGGTTGAAGAACATGCTAAAAGAGCTGAAACATCTACAAGAGGAATCAACTGTTATATATGTGGATAACAAGTCGGCAATCGAACTTGCCAAAAATCCGGTGCAGCATGGAAGGAGCAAACACATTGATACTAGGTATCACTTCTTAAGAGATCAAGTGATGCAGAAATCAGTGATGCTACAGTACTGTCATACTACTGAACAAGTGACGGATATTTTCACCAAAGCATTGCCACTGATACATTCAAGAAATTTAGATCGATGCTTGGAATGAAGCTTGTTTTGGTTTGAAGGGGAGTGTTAGAAACAACAAACCCAAATAGATGTTTCTAGCAACAGCCGGGGACCATTGAACTCCCCATGCATAACAGTTGAAGCTCTAAAAGAGCTGTTTTGGAAGATGAATGGGCAATGTCAGTTTCTAGGAATATTAAATAATGGAAGAGTCTAGTGAGGATATTGTAGTCATTTCACAGTTGGTGCAAAAGCTATAAAAGGCCCATTGTATATCCGATTGTAGTAACAATGCAGCGAGTGAAAAGCAAGTGAAAAATAAATTAAATAAAAAAGTGTTTATTTTTATAGTTTTGTGGTGTGTACGGTTCTAAGGCTTTGTAAAGCCAACAGTATCACATTCACATCCTAGAGGGCAAGCCCAAAAAAGGGTTATGGAGAGGCAGTTGAGAGGCATTACCACTGAGCACAAGTCTCTCACACACACACACGGAGGGTTGTGCTCAAATACATACTTGAGTGGTTGTCTGCACGTAATTGCAAGGAGTCTATTCACCCATTTTTTTGCCAAAAACATCACTTAACATGTTAACAAAGTCATGTGGAGGTTGCATGTTAGCAAACTACTACGTGCTACCTGCTACGGGGAATCTGTGAAGAGCTAAGGTCTAGAGCATGCAATATCCTATCTGTTAGCTTTTGAACTGCAACAACTGAAATATATGAGCTTTGCGAGACTCCAGCATCAATGGAAATTATCTAAATGTTGTACTCTTATGTCTATCATTCTTCATGGTGTTCCCCTAAGGATTGAATTGGGACCTCGTGATGTATCAAATGGGGCCGTTGTCATATCATTCTTCAGGGTGTTCCCCATGGAACCTTCAATTTTGCAGGCCCAAGTGAAGGAAAGGTTGGAAGATATCCAGTTAGCCCTTTTGGAACAGGTTACTTCATTCCGAGATAGGTATGACTGCCCAACTTATTTGCATCCATTGTTCTGCATTACTTGCTCTTGCTCATGCTCATGCTCGTGCTTGGATGGACATCGAACTGCTCCTCTCTCCCCTTTCCCCTCAATTCTCTTAAACATCCACATTTTCTTCTGTTCTATTTAAATACAAATGAAAATGAATCGGGGTTTCTCTGTTAGAATTTTAAATGATAAAAACAACCAAAAAAGTATATTCATATTCAATTATGGATGGTTCAATCACTTTGATAGAAGATTCCATAGAAATGGTTTGGAAAAATAAGATTCATGGTATCTTCCCTAATGATTGCCAAGAATTTGAATGTAAAATGGATTCATTTAATCGAGAATCATTATCAACAGACATTAGTCATTCCTTGACTTCAATCAATGAATTGGCTAGGGAATTAGCACCTAATTCAATTTGAAAGGACTTGATTTATTGGCCAAACAAAGAAGACTTGATTCAAAGAAAATTTCACCTGATGTTCAACCCTCACATTTTCACACCACCCTGCACTTCTACTGCAGTTCCCAATTTCTCTGTGACCGATGTGAAATTTTGCTCTTTATTCAGATGGAACCATTGATGATTGCAATACTATTGTTTCTGAAATAGTGGTGGAATTGATCTCAGCTTGCTTTACCATATTTTGTCAGTATCGAAGACGGCAGCAGATACCAGTTTTATTAAATGGGGCATGATATTTGATGGGAGGGAAAAGGATGTTCAGTTTGACTATTCTTCTCTGCCCTAATTGTGCATTTGGATGCTCAAATGAATTAAATTGCAATTTATTCAATTCATTAGTGAGGAAATGACCAAAGTGGTGGACTTGTTTGCGCCCTTTCAAATCACAATGACAACCAAATGCCTAGCGGCAAATATATGAACTTCAAGTTGGACTTAGCAATTGCAAGTTGGAGGCTTACTCTCATTCTGAATTACTGGGGCATACAATGTGATATAAAAGAAAAAGGATAGAGAGACAATATCAGAGATTTAACTGCAACTGTAGCTTCAAGTTCAATTTAGTTTTCCGGAATGTGCCCTTTCACGCAATATGGATTTTTCTTCAATTGGTAAACTCTGAATACAAACTAAAGATCTCTCTTCAGATATTGGGTTCCTACTTATGAAGTCCCAAGCTTTGAACTGTTTTCATAAAATTCAATTCATGTTTCTTTCAATTACCCGAAATGGGTACATGCTTCATTGCTGACATGGAACTCCTACAGCAACATTGTAGATGTAAGCTCATATGATGAGCTCAAGGAGGCAACTCTCCAGGAAAATGGGCGAGAGGTCCATGGTCAGCGAGGTATTTAATCTACATATTCTAATATGTAATTTACATTATATCTTGATTTTTATTATTTTTCATGTATGTGTACCATCTTTCTAAATACAGCGAAGCTGAGGAGTTGAAAGTGAAGGAAGAGATCGGTGCAACCATTAGATGTTTCCCTTTTGAACAGCCATCTGGGCTGAAAACATGCCTAATGACGGGCAATTCAGCCGATGAAGTTGCACTATTTGCAAAATCTTACTAACTCAGAAGACGGCACACTATTCACACATTTCCATTCAAGGTCACAGATCTGTTAGACTGCCTTAGCAGCAGCTCCATAAATCGATTCACAAAGGTTTCTCGCTGTAAGGTACCAACCACCGTTTAGATCCATTTGCTTTGGTGCATGTACTGTATATTTACTTGTGATCCCTGAGAAACTTTACAAAAACCAAAGGAAGTTTGATATGTACTGAGAAGTGATATGTATGTTCTCGTCATTGCTAAAGTGACTGAATGAAATTTTTTTATCGTCATTGCTAAAGTGACTGCATGTAAAATTTTCTCCTGATGTGGCTTGTGCTTTCCATTAGTTGGGCCACACTTCTTAGACCTTCTAGCATAAATCTCTCTGTTTCACTTCTAAGGTAGGCCACAGTGCACACAAACAAATGGTTTTAGCCATCCATTTGTTTTATAAATAGTGGCTCACCTGACAAGTGAAACAGCTTGCTTCTTAAGTATCTAATCAGTGTAGCCCACCTGATGGAGAGCTTGGACCTTGCCCAAGTTGCTGTATTGGCACACGTGCGCACAGATCTGCACGCATATGGACATAATAAATCTCAATAAAGAGTAATGTTTTTAAATTTTATTTTTTTTTTTAATTTCTTTTCTCGTAGGATTTACACCGTACATGAATAACAAAAATTATTATATTTCCTAATGCAATGCACGGTGACTACAATGTATGGTACCCACAAATACATATGAAGTGCTTTTTCCTAGTGCTCTCAGCCTAAATTCTGTTAACTCTATAACTAGCATTTGAATTCAAACACATTAACAACCCTCGTAGCTTGCGTTTATATTCTGAATGTGACAAGCTTTGGATCAATATATTCAGGACAGGGTTGCTCTTCTGGATGGTTTGATAGCGTCTCGGCAACATGTTTGGCTGCTTCCATATATTCCATGTATTTTACGCCGATGTCCTTGCATGTTGGGTCATTCTCTTGGCTGCTTGTGCATGTTTCCGTGAATGTTGGTTTCGCTGCACTGGTACTGTCGAAAAAGCTCCAATCTCCGGTTTTCCAATCGAAGTGGTAGAAAGGGAGGAATCGATGGCCGTAGGTTGCAATGAACTCAATCGCATCAACCACAAATTCCATTTCTTCCACTGCCGTATAATAGCTGAAGCTCACCCTCGTCCAACCTGGCTTCAATCCCTCGTACCCCTGCGTGTGGCATATCGAATTTTCTAAGTGTGAGAATATAAAGCTGGAAGAATGCTAATATCAAAAGCTGCCTGGATTTTGCACCAGATATGAATGCACTTCACGGTCCAACTTGGCACGTGTGCATGATCTGGGGTGTTCATCAGATGGTCCTCCCAGCGATGTATCCGATGGCCAACTAATCAATCAAGCACGTTCAGTACTGGCCGTAGGTAATAAAGTTCCTAACCATCCATCTTTCTTAATGTGGCCATCAGACCTTGGCAGACACCAACCCGTTTTCCGTTTATAACGGTCAGACCGGGCAGACCCACTGCCACACTGATCCAAAGTCGGCCCCCTGTTATTGGTAGGCCCATTTTAGGCTACGGATCCAGGCTCTGCCTGAACCTGGACCAGGACCCGACTTGGACACGAGTCAATGGAGGAAATTTCCTGTATTAACATTTGATATCAAATTCGTAATATAAACGCAAACATGGGGCAACAGCTTGCTACCTTTTGGATGGCTGATCGGATTGCCTGGGAACAAGCTCTATCGACGCCGAGTAGCACGTGACCGTAGGGGGCCGCGCACGCGCATCCCCCACGTGCCTGGATCCCGAACAAGTCGTTCAGGAGCTTGGTGGCGAACCGGCAATGTAAGTGCTTCCCACGTGCGGACTCGGGATAGACGAGGAAGGAGACGATGGGCTGGCGCTCGGCGCACGTGTTTCCGAGTACGTGGACGTTGGGGTTCTTCAGTAACCTCTCAGACGCTCGGCTCATCAGCAAGCTCTCTTGGGCACGTATGAGCTCGTGACCCATGTGGTGCTTCACACGGAACGCGATCGCCGCACGTATCTTCTGCACGATTCCTGGCGTGCCCGCGTCCTCCCGCTCCTCCAGGTCCTCGCAATAGAGGGTGTCCTTCTCATCAACGACACGTGTCAGCAGCGTGAACGTTAGATATGTTTCTTCATTGTTTCCCTAGCTAGTACCATGCACATGAAGTTACATTCTTCACGATTTTATGAGATCCAGGCCATTCATGCAATGGGCCCAACTGCTGATGTGCCATTTGCATGTGTAGATATCCTGGCTATTCCCGCGTGGATCCCACCACGTAGAAGGATATGAATTATTTTTGCATGGTATTTCTGTTCGGCAAGTCGGCCTACCATTGAGCAATCCAGGCCCTTGGCATGTTCCATCCTACCGTAGATGGAATATAACTAAAAAATACCCAGAATTGAAGATCCCAGAGACCAATCTTGAAAATTTTCCCTATTAAATGTTGACCATTGATCTTTCCATAGGCCACACTCTAAAGGTTAAGATCATCCCATAAAGGAGATTTTTAGGGCATAGTGCATGCATGGGGGGCTGCAAAAGATCAATGGGGGTGGATTACCAAATAAAGGGACACACTTGTCAGAACTGAAAAAACGTGCATACGCTTCAAAGAAGCGCGCCGTATATCATATGGTTAATTTGAGGTGAGATACCTGATCGCTGTATCCGTTGACGTAGCGAACTGTCCCACCGCCACTGGTAGAAGGAGGCGCGTCCTTGAGGCGATAGAGAGCATCGCTCATCACCAGAATCCCGGGGCTCCCAGGCCCACCTATGAATTTATGGGGGCTCAAAAATACCGCATCATATCCGTCCAATTCCCCCGATTTCATTTCAATATTTATGTATGGCCCACTGCAACCACAATTGAGAACGACCATGATAAGATCATAGAGCCCGTACGGTGGACACTTTATCAAGCACCTTATACTGTACACTTGACACACATTTCAAGATCTGGACCGTTGATATGCTGGCCCCATCATCTGTGCTTTTTGGGTTATGACCCATCCATGGCACGGACCAACAGATAAACGGTTTATATGTGTACCAAGTGTGCAGAGGTCACTAATTATCTCTGTATAAAAGGAGAAATACCTGCAAGCAAAGTCGAAGCATGCAAATGCACCATGCTCGTGCAATACACGTGCGATGGTCCGTGTGTCCGTGTAAATCCCAGTGACGTTGCTGCACGCTGAGAAAGACCCCAGCTTTGGCCTGCCGGAATATTCTGGCGACTCGAGTGCCGCTGCTAATGAGCCGACGTCAATGAGTCCTGACTCACTGAGTCGGATCTCAACCACTTGGGCTAGGCTGTGTCGCCAAGATAGCAGGTTCGAGTGGTGCTCGTAGGGCCCGGTGAAAACAACCCACCGCTCGGACAGTGTCAAGCACTCCAGGACTCTGGACCGCATGATCGATGGGACTGCTACTCCCATCACCTCCTGTAAACGTTTGATGGCGGCCGTGGAACCGGTCCCGCTAAAAAGCAGCACGTCATGGGGTCCCGCGCCTATGCAACGTTTGATGTATTGGCAGGATTCGTGCACCAGCTTGCTTGTGTGGAGTCCCACGTAACTGTCCACAGTATGAGTGTTGCCTGCATAGATAGAAAAAAAAAAAACAAAACATTACATGCATGCTTAAGGAGAAATACTTTGATACTCTGTAAGGGTGGTGGATGATACGCAGGCAGTTAGAAATTACTACTCTCATTTGGTCATCGAAATATTATATTGCTGGGCGCTTAATCGACAATTCGAAATGAAAAAATTATCTAATGGTCTTATTTCAATATGATTTTAGGGATGTGCTCCATAATCATACTGGCCCCCACGAATTTGATGGTTTCCATAGTTGTACACCAGTGCCACGTGTGAAGAGTATGATCCACGGCCACCACCACAGCCCAAAGATAACAGCCGACGTCTTGCTGGGCCGAGCTACGAAGAGGCCTCATCGTAGGATTCTCTTCACTTACAGGGCCCATAATGGCGTAGGTTAGTGGAGTCCCCCCATGGTATATTATAACCTAACTACCAACAGAAAGCGACAAATCTAAAGCTGCGAAGCATGGATTGAAGCCTCAGCGATTTGGACCGACTCTTTCAATCCTGAGTCGAGTCGCAACTCGCCCGAGTCAGGGTGACTCAATTTTCACTGCTGACTCGTGCTTTCAAACCCGACCGGACTCAAACGATGCTAGCCCGAAGCAGATATAGTTGTTTAGTTACTCAAGCCCAGCCAATTGACAACACTAGACAACTCTGAGCAGTTTAGCCAAGAAATCAAAATCCCAAGTAGCAGCGTGACTCACCGTAGAATTGGAGCACGTCCCTTTCCAAAAACTCCTCCACAGCTCTCAAGAACCTCCCCGAAGCCGTGTGGTCTGAATACGTGATGCAGCGACATCCAAACGGTGAATCGAACTCAGCATTGGCCCCAATAATTTGGGTTTTTAACCACTTTAACTTACCAGTGCCATCATCGCCGCCCAATTCGATACCGACTCCTGTGGGCCCGAATAGATCAAACGGGTCGATATCAACGGCTTCATTTTCTTCTGGGCCGGAAGCATCGATCCTTTTGCTGAGTCCCAGACATCGGCCCACCGCCAGTGGCATAGATTGTGGTGCATGGATGGTTGAAAGAGATGGAGAAGACATGATGAAGGGAGAAGGGAGATTTTCAATGGAAGCATAGGAAGCATGGGGTGGATATATAAGTATGGAACGGGATATTAGAAAAGGTGGGATGAACACCCTAATCCATAGCTGAAATGGTAGACTGACTGACGAGCTGAAGTGGCAGGCTGACGTAGACTGACTAAGTGAGCTGAAGTGGTAGGCTGACGTAGACTGACTAAGTTAGATGAAGTGGCAGGCTGACGTAGACTGACTAAGTGAGCTGAAGTGGTAGGCTGACGTAGACTGACTAAGTTAGATGAAGTGGTAGGCTGACTGAGTGAAAGATTCCTCGTTCCAACAGGCCTTGGTATCGAATTCCTAATGGGGGTGGGTGACAATGAAGCGTGAACTGACAGTGGCTGTACCAACGAGCTAACAAAAAAAGAAAAAAAAAGTGGGATAAACTAATACATGGGCCAGCGTACCTAGGAAATATTCTTGTTTTCTTTTGTACCCTTTATTTTTGTTAAATCGATGAGACTCGGATACGGCGTGCTGGATCGTTTACATACATTCATGGTCCAGTACTTGACACATGGAAGGTGGGCTGGTGAATCCAGACCGTAAATCTAGTGGGATCCACCTCTTGACTGCCCACAGTCGGAAAGCCACAGTGGGAATGGTTGTAGATAGGACTGTCAATTGTAGGGCCTGGACAGTCGACGGCCCTAATTGCAGCCGTCTAATTTTATTTTACTTTCTGAAAGTTGATCGGACCTGGTTCTGGACTTTCATCTACCGAACCTCATTCCCTTATTCGTGCAGATGGGTAGTCAGTCATCCGCAATTACGCGGATTTACTACGTTTTTACCTCTCATAGCCTAAGCCACTCCTCTGGAGCCCGTAATGTTGCAGACAAATGGACGGCTAAAACAAGCTGTCTGCTTGTTTTTTATGGTGCGGCCCATCTAAGTAGTGAATTGGCCTGATACGATAGAGAGCTCATACGATGGAGAGCTCATATCTCAGACATGTGCCATATTGGCTTGCGTGGTTGTATAGATGGCACGGCTGGTACATAGGTGAACTCGGCCTTGTCCAGTCCACACCAAATCAATTAGACATGGCTAAGCACTCATCACCAACATCTGCAACCATGCTTTGAATGCTGACGATACCTTTCTGAGCTACACATTCTCCAACCCATATGCCAATGATATACAAAGTTCGATTGATTGGAGTTTTGGGGATCGTTTTGGGCTGTGGTCCATCAATTGGCCCGTTCAAGTTGACGTGTGTCATGGGAAGATTAGAGACTTTGCAGCTCTGAGGTCCAAAGTAATCTAAGAGCTGACTCAAAGCATAAGATAGATGGGAATCAGTGTAGGCTAGGATTAGACCTCCAATACAATTGTTGTTATGCGTTTACTCTGAGTTTCCCGACAGAAGCCGTCGACTTAGGATTCGAAGCGTAATCTCATAATGATCTGAGGTCGAAGTATTTAGCTCGAAGTGATCCGATGTTGAGCTGGTCGATTTGGGACCTTGTTCGGAGTCTACTTATGAGGAGGATCATGAGGTGTCCCATTATCGCACAATTAGCTACGGTTACTCAACCGCCCATTTCTGCACTCCGCTTGACAATGGGATAGATGGATCTCCTGCGGGACGTGGTGAATGCCTCGGGATGCGCTGAGTTATGCAGACATACCTATCTTAGGTGAGGAGGTATAAATAGCATCTTGCAGGGAGGAAACAGGTATACAATATCTCACACCGTCCCTCTACATCTCAACTTACACCCAAATTTCCTTGACTTGACTTAGGTATCGGAGGGTCCCCTATCTAGCCCAGGGTCTCCTTTGCTCATCACTTTTGTGTAGGTTGAAGTCTTTAGAACGACTCAGAGATCAAGTATCCAATCGGAGGGTCGTCAGATTTTGTTCTCAACATTTTTGGAGCAGTTTGTGGGAAACTAGTACAAAAAATCAGTTTCGGTTTCCTATTCTCCAATACAATGACACGAGGAAAGAAGAAATCCGTAGTTACGGAACTGGAGCCGAACGACCAAACTTGGTCTTCCTCATTACTTCATGCTGAGTCAGCTCCAGGACATATTCGGGCGAGCAAGTATAAAGCCATGCAAAACGAGATCCAAGCCCTATGCGATGATATCAATCAGATGAAGCAAAGACAGGAGCAGCAACAACCTCTCGTCCAACAAATGGGTGGACCAGTGGTGGAAGTTGAGTCTGCACCGCGGAGTATGAGACCTGAAAGGTCACAACATCAATCCACACGGGTTCAAGTATCAGCCTAGAACCTCCCTCCGGACCAAAACCCAGTTCCAGCTCGGAATCCCACGATTCGGGCTCCAACACTCGCCTCAGTCAGTTCGGCCCTAGCACCGACAGACCATCCAGTATTTTGAGTCCGGAGACCCGTCTGAACATGTTGAAGCCTATTGCTCATGGAGGCAAATCCAGACTGCTACGGATGCAATGATGTATAGGAGGTTTTCAATCACTCTTACTAGATCTGCTCGAAGCTAGTATAGACAGCTCAAAACCAATTCAGTCGGCTATTTCGTAGAGCTCAACAGATTATTGCTTACCCAGTTCATAACGGGTAAGAAGACTTGGAAGCCGACTACTCACCTGTTCACCATCAAAAAGGGGCTCAAAGAGTCATTGAAGGACTTTATCGCCCTCTTTAATGAGGAAGAACTGCAGGTGGAAGACTACGATGATAAAATGATGCTCTTTGTCATGTTTGGAGGTCTAAGGGAGGGGAAGTTTACCTTCTCCATTGGTAAAAATTCACCGAAGACATTGGCTGAGCTCATCACCAGAGCTCAAAAATACACTAATGCTGAGGAGTTCTCTAACTTCCGCAAGAATGTTCAAGTAGCAGAGCCACTGACCAAAGGGAAGAGGCAGAGGAACGAAGAACCCCAACCATACACCAAGAAGTCAAACGACCGCCTTTCTCGTGACCATCATCCGAGCAGGAAGCCCGAGGGCCGATTTCGTTCCTACACCCCCTTAACACGTTTACAAAGCAGATATTATTAGAATCAGAGGTGAGAAACTCCTAAATTGGCCTATTTGTATGAAAGCTGACGCGGAACACTGAGACAGGCGCAAATATTGTCGGTTCCATCGTGACCATGGCCACAATACGAGCGACTGCATGGATCTTAAAGACAAGATCGAAACTCTCATCCGCAATGGGCATCTGCGCCAATACACCAAGGAAAAGAGAATAGCTCGGAGAGAAGAGTAAACTACAGAAGATCCGGTCAAAATTCGCACCATCTTCGGCGGTGCATCTGGTGGAGGAGATTCAAATAAGGTCCGCAAAGCCCATTCTCAAAAGTCCGACCCAGAGCATTTTGTCCACTTAATTGAGCAGTCGAGGAAAGAGCTTCGAGTTAATCCTTACAGCCTGACCTTCATGGAAGATGATGCACACATAATTCAGTATCCGCACAACGACACCTTAGTGGTAACGATGACTATAGCCAATCATAAGGTGTACCGCATTCTGGTCGACACCGGGAGCTCGGTTGATGTCATCTACTTAGAAGCTTTTGAAAGAATGAGAATCCCAAGGTCAAACCTTAGACCTGTGAAGACTCCCCTGTAAGGCTTTGCTGGAGAAAGGTGATCTCCAAAGGAACCATCTCCCTCCCTGTGACAGCGAGAGAAGGATGACATCAAGTCACCCTCCTAGTGGACTTCCTTGTCGTTAATGTGCCATCAGTGCATAACGTCATTCTGAGCAGACCCTCTCTCAATGAAATGAGGGCAGTCGTATCAACATACCATCTAATGTTGAAGTTCCTTGCCGAAGGCGAAATAGGTTATCTTCGAGGTGATCAACACGAGGCTCGAAAATATTATGCGATAGCAGTAAATAAAGCATCAGTGAAGCAAGCTCTCACCGTCAACATCCTCGATCCCAGGGGACCCACAGAGGACTCATCCGTGGAAGACTTGTAAGCCGTGCCGCTCTACGAAGTAGATTCGAGTAAAACTGTTCAGCTCGGAACATCGTTGAATTCCAAGCAACGGTTTGAGATTTTGGCCTTCCTGCAGCAACATAAAGGCGTCTTCGTATGGTCACATGAGGACATGACAGAGATCTCTCCTGATGTCATGGTTCATAAGCTGAATGTGGACCTGGATCACAGACCTGTGAAACAAAAGAGGAGACCGTTTGACGGTGAGCGGTACAAAGCCATAGCTGACGAGGTCTCTAAATTGCCTAGCGTTGGCTTCATTGAGTAGGTACATTATCCAGATTAGATCGCAAATGTGGTCCTTGTCAAGAAAGCCAACGGAAAATGGTGGATTTGTGTGCATTACTCGGATCTGAACAAGGCCTGCCTTAAGGATAGCTTTCCCTTGGCCCAAATCGATCAGCTGGTAGACAGCACAGCGGGGCACGAACTACTCTCCTTTCTGGATGCCTATTTTGGGTACAACCAGATTATGATGCATCCATCAGACAGGCAGAAGACTACCTTTGTCACTGACAAAGGACTCTACTATTACCGGGTTATGCCATTTGACTTAAAAAATGCTGGGGCCACGTATCAGAGACTCATGAATTAAATGTTCACCAAGCAGATTGGACGTACTATGGAGGTTTATGTTGATGACATGCTCGTCAAAAGCATCAAGGCGTCCGATCACTTAACAGACCTCGGAGAGACCTTCTCCGTCCTCCCCGAGTACCATATGAAGCTGAATCCTGCGAAGTATGCCTTTGGAGTCAGCTCCGAAAAATTTCTCGGGTTTCAGATCGGTTAGAGGGGCATTAAAGTAAATCCTGATAAGATCAAGGCATTCATCAATATGAGCTCGCCTCAAACTATAAATGAGATACAATGCCTCACCGGACGAGTAGTATCACTCGGGCGATTTATATCCAGAGCCACTGATAAATGTTTCCCCTTCTTTTAGCAATTGAAGGGTCATAAGAAGGCCGAATGGACACCAAAATATGAGCAAGCCTTCCATTAGTTGAAGCAGTATTTAGGCTCGCCGCCCCTACTGTCAAGCCTAAAGAAGGTGAGTCCTTGTTCCTGTACCTGGCAGTTTTGGACTCAGCTGTCAGCTCCACACTGGTTAGAGAAGTGAAGGGTAAGCAGCACCCTATATATTATGTAAGTAAAGCAATGGTATCTGCCGAGACGAGGTACCTGCCTTTGGAGAAGCTAGCACTTTGTCTGATCGTCTCAGCTCGGAGATTATGCCTATACTTCCAGGCTCATTCCATCATCGTCTTCACTGATTCTCTCCTCAGACAAGTTCTCTTGAGGCCCGAAGTGTCTGGTCAGCTAACTAAGTGGGCAATTGAACTCGGGGAGTTTGATATTCAGTTTTGACTAAGGACCGTGATCAAGGGGCAAGCTGTGGCCGACTTCATTGCGGAGTTCACTGCTCCAAGCGAAGAGGGGATCAACGTCGAAGTGGAGGTAGCTCCTTCGTCTGTTCCTCCAAGCAATCAAGAGATAATATCAGAGTCGGGGTGAATTATCTGTGGATGGGTCGTCCAATGCCAAGTGTGCCAAGGTAGGGATTGTCCTGGTCGTGCTTAATTCTACACCTATCTAGTATGTAATCTGTAACGCCCTGGAAAAATTTGTATTTGGACTCGAGTACCAACTCGACCAGAAATCGCGTAGGATTAATTCCTTTAAAAAATAAGCGTAAGTTAGCTAGCGCAACGCTAGACTAGCTGTGAAATCATCCCTGATCGCTTTAAATACGTTCTACAAGACCTAAAACGAGTAAAACCAATGACACTATAATACTCTGAAACCTTGGATCAAACTTTAAACCGGTTTGTTCTTAGGACCCCTTTGAAACTTTGTATTGGATCTAGACCGCGCGTCGAAAGTCCGATACCTACAATCTTAGACTGTTATAACCGCCTAGCTGGACTTGACAATCATTTCGAAAATCAAGTCCAACCGACATTCAGAGGCTATTTCATTGAGCCTGGAGTGAAGAGAGTGAGAATAGGGTTAGATTCAGAATTTTGAAATTCAAATCTGGCACACGACTTGGCGCGTTATTATTAAGTGTTCTGACCGTCAGAATTCAGCCAAATTACACCCTCGGATCAGAAAAAAATTTCTTTTTCATATCATGAGACTTGTAGACCTGATCTACGTGCGATGACTGCTGAATTGAAACTGAACCGCCACATGCGATCTACGAACACTACTGGTCTGAAAATGAGTTGTGAGCGACATCCGACGTGCATGAGTTTAAGTCCGATCGCATTCGGCCAGGGGACCTCCCAAAATATCTTTTTGGACCGAAACAGCCCCGATTTGGTTAGGCATCAAGTAAACATTGTTCCCAAGTCTGTTTTGAAAATATTTTAGGTTATAAAAGAGCCTTAAACCCTCACTTCTCTCACCCATCCAAATTTGCTAGAAACCCTAGCTGGTGTGAGAGAAAATGTGAGAGATTATGAGAGAGAGTGGGAGAGAACTTCCTGCTGCTTGCACTACCTGCTACACGTGCTTAAGCCACGTACCTCAATCACTTTTTCGGTGATTTCGCCGCACTTCTAGGTAAGGAAAATTCTAATCTTTTGCTGATTTAAGGTTCCGTTGAATCCCTTAGCGAAGTAGCTTATAGATCTTGTGTATTAGGTTCCCGGTTCGCCGTAGACGAAGCGTATGTGTTCCGTTCGAATCGGCTCACCTCTAGGGAAAAGGTGCAGATTCTAGATGCTTTGATTGGCTGATTTCAACGCTTTCAATGTCGTTTAATAGTAGATTATCGACGGTAACGCCGTTTGACATGTACAACATGCTGTCCGTTTCCTGTTTCGTAAGAAGACGAAAAATATGAGATTTAGGGCATTTTAGTCATTTGTAGAAAATACTGTTTTCATTCATATTTTGTTGATACGATTGACATGGCTTTTTGTCGCATTAGGATATTAGGAATGCGTGCATAATCAGTTTGGCGAAGAGATTCGCCCAAATGCGCACTTTGAGTCGACATACTATATGTAGACTTAAGTGTGTAAACTAAGTGTTTGTATTAGTATGTATTGAATTAAATGGTGTTATGAATTAGTTTGAGATTGAATTCTCAAATAATATGCTGATGTAAATGATTTTCTACATGTTGGCTATATGCATGATTTCATTATATGTATGAAATGCATGTGTTAGATGATTTACTTAAGTTGTATGTTATAACATGTGTTAACATGCTCACATTGTTATATTTTATTTCCATTACTCTTATATGATTGCTGATGTGGATTCATAAATGTTTGGGACTATACCTAGTCCAAGCAGTCGGTAACCGAGTAAATTCGTGGTTGGCTTATCTTTGTCATGAACGACGCGTTGATGAACGCGAGTCGTGTTTTGGAGTTAGCGGCAGTGGTTAGGCCACGCGAAGTGTTTTATGCGCTTTATGTCGCTCAGCTTGAGATGCGCTCGTACTAGTCGAGCCCGTCAAGTAACCCAACTGGCCATTGTATGTTCACCTTGTATGAGTCATAACTGCTTGAACCTAGGCTACTGAACTTACCATTGTAAACCCTATTAACCATGGTACCTTAATCCATAAAGACTCATGAGCCAGGCATGGTAGTATGGGACACCGTGGTCGAGCTGTCGGCTTACGCTGGGGCCACAAACCTCCCCATAGTGACCAGTGAGCACCTATGACTCGTGAGCAGATTATGGTGGTATGAGACACTATATTCTTGCTGTTGGCCTACACTGATCAGGTGACGAGCCCTTTGTAGTGACCGCGAGCGTATTTTGAGTCTACGGGAGGCGACGACCCTTCCGTAGCAATGAGAGTACAGTAGGCCTGTATTGATAAGGTGATGGGGGAGCAGTACAACGAGTGCGAGCAACAGCCCTGGCAGCCCTTGCAGTGACCTACAAAATATACATCGTATGAGATTACCAGGAGTGATGACCCTAGACAGGATCTGTGTTGGGATTGATATAAAGGAAGTACGTTAGTTTCCCAATCCTGCTGTATGAATGGACTAATAATAACTCAGTAATCATATCACCATCACATTGCATGTGCTTGGAAGATGTGGAGCACTGTGGGAAGAAAACATGCCACGGGCGTAAGATGGTGCCGTATGAGAGAGATCGTCGGTGAGGGCATCTATCATGTCACGTCATATTGCATTAACAACAGTATTAGGAATGTTTGAATTATTGCTTTACTATTATCGTGTGATTGATATGAGAATATGCTAATCTTTACTCTATTATTCCATTAAGTTAGCTACTCACTCCCACGTTACGGGATGGTGTTTGCAACACCTACCAGACCCTGTCTTAGATGCAGGTGAGGCAGCAATTCAGGAGGTAGAGCCGGATTATGATGAGGACCAGGACGAGTTCTCATATATGAAGTACCATGACGGCTTTGCTTAGGTGGCCTGGATTAGCGGGACTTCTCAGTGGGACTATTTTTGACATTTTGATTCTGTTTATTTACATGTATATGAGACTCAGAGATGTATTCATACTTTGGAGACAGTTGAGATCTATTTTATTTTCTATACAGTGATATGTATTTCCTTTAGTCTTCCGCTTGCTTTTATCACTGAATCTGGAGTATGAATTGTAGTTTTGGTATACTTTTACTCATGTGAATACTTTAACTCAGATAACATTGAATCATAAACATTTTATTGCGAACTCGGGAGTCGGGTTTATATACGACCCCCGATTTTCAAGGTGTTACAAGTTGGTATTAGAGTATGAATGAGATTATACCGAGCCTGGGTTATGGTCACACGACGTTCGCTATCGCTCCTTTGACTTAGGTGGGTGTGAGGAAGGTCTAGAAACACTTATAGGATCGTAGTTTCGCCAATAGGCGAAGTCTATTCGTATCGATCGTTTGATCGAGTCCGTAACGCATCTAGGGTCACGTGAAGCGACCTAAGTAGCTCCTAGGTTGTAAGTAGGTGGATTGAGACATTTTATGAAAGGTTCTAAACCCGTAAATGTGAATCCTTGGGCTGTGGGGTAACCACAACCCTTACTACAATCGCTAGGGCTTAAAAACCCCGTTTCACCTAATTCCTTCAAAATTCTTCCTCTCACCACTCCATTCTTCAATTTTTTCTATGAATATTCATGTTAGGCAGTGATCCTAATGTGAAAATGATATAAAATCATACTTAGGCAAAAATTTTTAATGAATAGTAAAAATACACAAAAATTGGCCATTTGGCCATTCTAAATTTATAATCTTTAGAAACTAATGTGTTAGATGGATGTATTAGCTCCTCCTACCCTAAAATCGTATGCTATATGATGAGTAAATATATTCTGATTTACAGACTGGCCCCGAAAATCCCCGAATGGAAGTTTAGGCCTCCCTAGGTCAAAATATAATGATCTGGGGTGGGGCCCATACTTATTTGGAGTCCTTAGGGCAGGGGAGACCCAATCCACCAGGCCAGACTGGATGAATTTGGAGATGGCCGGCGATACCATTGCCGATCCGGCGATGCATCGCCGTACGGTGGGGCCTGTTTGGGCTAAAATTTGGGTGCATGGTGTTTTTAGGATAGGGCACCCCTCCCATACAGCGCCCGTCCATCGAAATCCCTTAGAAAGGGTACCTTCTTCACAAACAGCCCCCTCCCAAGCTTCTTTCACATTTTTCTTGCTACCCCATCTCAAATCGCTGGCCCAAACCTCTCCCAATCCCATTTCCTACTGAAACCGAACCCATTCCATCCCTCCATTACTGTTTGAAACTCCTCCTCTTTCAAAACTCGTCGTTTGGAGCTCCTACAACCCCCAAAATGAGCTGAAATCGTGTGGAGTTCTAAACCCTTTTAGCTTTCCCTTTTTCCATTGAGATCCAGCCCTTGGGAGCTTGAAGCGTCCCTCTACAATGCCTAGATTTTCTTCTATCTGTTTGGGCAGCCATTTCTCTACATTTCTCACATTTTTCATGGCTTGTGTTGAAGCCATTTTGGCTCTTTTCTCTTTCTCCACCATCCTCTCTTTGATGGGAAAGAGAAAGACCGCAACGGATGAGGCTGGACCTAATCGCCTGGCACAATCAAGAAGACCGAGGGGTGGCGCCGCTAGCTCAAGCGCCGCCGCAAGTCCAAGCACAGCCCGGGAGTTTCATACAAAGCGGGATTTGGATCCCCATGCTCAAATTGGGCTAGTGCTGTTAATAGAGATGCCTCACGGCGATTATACTGACCGTAAGGTGTTGTTTGAGGCGGACGTGGAAGGGCGACTCTTCGACGAATTTCTATTGTTTGAGCGCATTGAAGCTGCACATTGGGGTCCACTCTTTAAAGCCCGTTCTCGTGCTAATGTGAGCACCGTTTGTTCCTTCTACGCTCGTATCCAGAATCCTACATTGGAGCCATTGCAGTTTAAGATTTCCTTTGATAGAGACCGGATGGTTATGATCGATGTTCGATTGATAGCGCGACTTCTGAACGTACCCCTTGGTGATGTTCATCCCAGTGCAAAGAATTTGAGGAGTAGGCGTGAGCGAGATCGCCGTACCAGGTTCCTATGCGGTAGTCTGGTTCCATGACAGTCTAACAATAGTCTCAAGGCATCTTATTGTCTGATGATTTGTGCCTGCTGCACCATATTTGTACGTTCAACGTGTATCCCAGGTCGATAAATCGCATTGAATGTACGCGCCTTATGGTTGATTTCTTGTATCAGGTGGCCTAGGGAGAAAATGTGTGTATGGCCACTTTTGTGTTGTGACAGATTATCCTCATAGCGAAATCAAGAAGAACGTTTGAGTCGCTTCCTTTTGGCCGGCTTATATGCAAGATCGCGCTTGAGTTTGCTTACAGACTTGGACCGGAGTTGCCAATTCCGATTCACTGCATTGATGAGTCTACCATGGTCAAGATGAAGATCGGGTCTTAGTACCGTGAGACTCAGCTTGATGAGGATAGAGAGGGCGATTTTAATGGCGAGGAGTATCCAAGTGAAGGAGAACTTGGAGCGGAAGTAGAGGAAGAAGCCCAGGGAGAGGAAGAAGAAGAGGCTCAGGATACTGATGAGAGCCCTCCTCCTTCTACTCAGGCTACTAGTGATGCTCACATTGCCCGAATTGAGGAGAGCCATGTCGCCTTGCGAAGGAAAGTTCAGGAACTTCGGGCTAAGGTCGAGGATACCAAGGTCGTTATGAAGAGAAAATTCGGTAAGGTGACTCGCACCTTGAAGGTGATCCTGTGCTGCTTGTAGGATAAGGGTGCTCCTCCTCCATCACCCGACTCAGACTAGCGATGAAATTTTAGATGTTGTTGGTAGTAGTTAGTCATTTCCTGCTTTATGTTATGTAAGCCTGTTAAGGCTAGTAGTTTACTTATGTTGCTGTTGTAGCTTTAACTGTCTTAGTTCCCATGTACTTCTTGTCATGATGCTTGTAAGAAGATATCCCTTGTATTGTGACAATTTTGATTAAATGAAATGCATGGAATACCTTTAACTCTTTATGTGAATGATTGCAGTGTGTTTGTGCTATTGAGACTGACAAGGTTGCGCCCTATTTTGAATATAGGGAATGCCGCCTAAGGCTACACGGAGCACAGCTCTGCTTACATTGGATGAACCTATGGATTAGGTTCCCCTTCACTCTGATGCTCATACGGACCCTGCTGTGGGCCCGATTCCTGAGACAGCACATGAGTCTCAGCCTCCTACTGGTCCTGCAGTTGGACCACCGCCTTTCACACCGCCCGTCAGAGAGCAGTACCGTGCATCTTCTTCGACGCAGTACATGCCACAGCCTACTCCACCTCCAGATAGATTTGAGCAGATGATGGCCATGATGTAGCAGCAGCAGCAGCTCCTGACTACTATAGTGGGGGCTCTAGCCCAGGGTGGGAGTGTGACTCCACCTGCACTACCTGTGCATCCAGCTGAGGATGCCAGTACTTATGCTCAGGATGAGGGCATTGCTCATCCTGCACCACCTTCTTATCCTATGGGGACTGCTGCAGATATACGGGGCCTACTCAAACGATTTCAGCGCTTGTAGCCTCCTACTTTTACGGGTTCTCATAGACCCGAAGAGGCCTAGTATTGGCTCGATCGTGTGTCGAAGGTATTACGGATGCTGCATTGCTCAGAGTCCGAGCAGGTTGAGTTGGCTACGTTCTTATTCGAGCCGGAGGCCAGCTTATGGTGGGATAGTGTGTTGCGGACCATTGCCACTGATTATATCTAGACCTGGGCAGCGTTCGAGTTCCGCTTCCACGAGAAATACTATCCCCAGACATATAGGCATGACCGGGAGAATGAGTTTCTACGCCTCAGACAGGGAGGCATGACTGTCATGGAGTATGAGCATCGATTCACTGAGTTAGGCAGATATGTCTCGACTATACTTGCTGATGAGCAGATGCGCATACGGCGCTTTTCTGAGGGTTTGCGACCGGATATTCGGTCGAAGATTGCCGCTAACCTGGACGTACTTGAGGAAGTTAGAGATGTCTCTAGAGTCCGGGTTGCTGCTCGACACCAGTAGGTGGCATGATTCTACAATTCCAAGGTTAAGACCAAACGATTCCGTTCAGGAGACTTAGTCCTTCGCTAAGTCTTCCACAACATAGCAGAGCCGGGGGCTGGGGCGCTCAGACCAAATTAGGAGGGGCCTTATTACGTGGTCCGATCAACCAAACCTGGCTCCTACCACTTGGAGGATCTCGAAGACCGTTAGCTCCTCTACCCTTGGAATGTCGAGCACCTGAAAATCTACTACTCTTGATGTATTAATCACTAAAGGCCCTCAGTATATGTACACCTCGGAGCGACTAGACTTTAAGGCTTTCAATAAAATCCATGTTTTTACGCATCTACCTGAACGAATTATCGACTAATGAAAAAGTCACATGTCACAAGCAGGGGCTGGCTTATCGGACTGATCCATTAAAGAAGGGGTTAGTACGTTATCCCATGAAAACTCACCAAGGGATCCCTTCATATTTAGGGGAAAAGCCCATGTACGACCCGAATCCTGGACAAAGTAGTTGACTCATCATGCGATTGACGGATCTACTGAAAGTCGCTCGCCATTCGTGGGAGGAGTTGACTCCCCAGGGGGTTGGCCCTAATAATTTTAACATCGTAGAATTCTACAAAACGGCCTTGAGATGAGCTGACTTGCTAAGGAATCTGATTGACAATCAACAACTTAACATCTAACAATTATCATCCAAAAAATTGACTATAATTATCACGCCCTCTCCATAGGGTCAAAAAGATCATTGTAACGCCCCGACTTTTCAGGACCCGAGTATATGACTTATTTCCTAAAAACTCGAGTGTTAATTTTAAAGAATGGTCAAATTTGAGTATATATATATATATTTCAACTATCAAACGAAGCAGATGAGCGTAGAATGGACAAGTAAGCATAAATAAAAAATTATAATTACATTTAGAATGTACAAGATGTTGCCCATAATGACTTATACAAACCAATGTCTCAACGTTAACAATTACAAGATTTATATACATTAGAAATATAAAATAAAATATATGAATGAAAGCCGCAAGACCGTGTAGCTTCTTTGATAAGTACAACCACACATCCTTGACCATCATAACGGCTCCTCATCAGTCTGAACCTGCCTATCATATAAGTCACCTGTACTACCTGTACGGTTATATATTTGATGAATAAGTGACCAACTCAATGTGAATTTCCTTCAAGATTACACACCGCCGCATTAGGTAAGCATAGTTATAAAATAAAGCATACAAAACAATACATGATCCAGGTCTTATTAGATGCATGGATGCGTGAATGCAATCATCAACCCAGGAAAAACATCCAGACAGTCTGTGCCCCAAAAAAAACATCCAGTTAGGTAAATACGTACAATAACAATAAATGTTGGTCTGTGCCCTGGGAAAAACATCCAGTCAGGAAAATACGTATGTCACGTACGACAACAATAGATGCTGGTATGTGCTATGCATGCATGATTAGCTAACCCGTTATTAGTTCAATTACAACCAGCCAATTTAAATATACTCACGGTCACTATGGGGAGCTCACGGCCCAGCGTAGGCCGATGGCTCGGGCATAGTGTCCCATGATCACCATCCCCGGCCCATGAGGCTACCATCTTAGAATGTTTAATGGAAACCTTTCGACTAGTGGTCAATCATATTACAGTATATGGAGCTTACTATCGCATGGTTGCACAGTATAAAACATAGAACCCATATAGGGAGAATACTAGAACAAAGCTACATAGGACGATATCAAAACAAGCCACATAAGGTAAATTTTCAAAATAGGACACATAGGGCAAGTATCAAAGCCATATGATAAAAGACCATCCTTGAAAACCATTGGACACAACAACCCTAGATGGTAGACCCACATTAATGGACAATTCAGACCACCATTCAATAACCACTAAGCTGAAAGTCCATTACAATCACAACCAGTCGGGTTACATCCCAAGTATAGGTATACATTTATAGGTGGGGGTTTTCCACTGATGTACTGGTTTAAGTTATATAAGCAATCCACAAATAATCCACAAGCATGAATAAATATGCAGGATAAATATTAAGCATGTAATGTAGCAATTTAATTCTAACAAGTAACAAATGTGACTATGAAATGGAGATATCAATTATAAATTAAAATAAAAACTATAACTTGAGTTAATGGAAAAATGAAAAACTCAAGGGGAAGAATCATCACCTTATAGAAACGGATCGCCACCAATGTTGTTAAGAAGTACGTGTGCTCTTAGAATCAAATCCTACCAGGAATTGTGAAATTTACACACGAGACCAATGTTCTACCAAGTATCTATGGTTAAGATTTATACAACCTAGGGTTTGGATTATTTTTAGGGTTTTAATATATAATTAGGGCTTCATCCTAGGGTTTAGTTAAATGCTTAGATCTTAAGATTTGAATTCTGATTTATTATTAATAGTATTATTATCATTATTATCACACCATGGATTGAATAATATTCATATTAATGATGGTTCATAAGTTCATATTCGAATGCACTAATAAGTAACGTTATCTAACATTTTTATAAGGACTAATAATCTCTTAGATAATACAAGTAATGATAATAGGACATTTTCAAATGATAATATAATAAGGACTCACACCAATAATTATTTTAATAAGTATTTGACTAATCCCATAAGGAAAATGATAGTATTTTCTAATGACAATAGCCCTAACTATCCGTAATGAATCTAGTCTTGGTAATAAATATTATGGTCTACATGAATTATGAGTTTCTACAATTAGATCTAAATTTCACACACTATTTAGGTTTAGATTTTTAAATCCAATTGCTAATGGATGTAATAATATTATTAATAACGTTACTAATTTAAAATAGAGATCCAATAATGGCTAAGGATGTATTGTTAATCGTAATGCTAATAATACTAATAATTTCAAAATGGCCATTAATATTAGCAATATACTTTGTATTAGCTAATGAGGCACTAATAGCTATCCTAATGAAATAAACAATATACTCTAATGATAATATTTAACATAGGAAAAGTAAAACTCTAATACTTAATAATTATAATTTGTATGTACTAGCTAATATTAACGTATATAATTTCCAACATAAGTGATTGATGATAAATTTGATTTTGACAGTTCAAATGTATGGAAGAATTGGAAATTAGCATACCTAAGTTGGTCGGATCGGAATCTCATTAAAATTGGCCCAGTTGGATCCGATCTCAACCGAGTCAACTCGGCTCCAGTCGGGACCAACTCGATTTTCACCCTCTCTTAGCTTTTCTTCTTCTTTCCTTCTTCCTTCTTTCTACTTTTCTTCAAACGCTGGAACTCCAGCTAGACCCAGGCTAGCCCCATGGCCGACTTGACCCAGCTGACTTAGCGAGTCATCCCATAACTCAAGCCCAATCTCTCCCTTCCTCTTTCTCCCTCTCTTTTTCACATTTTCCTTCTTCTCTCTGTCCCTTTTTCTCCTATCTCTTTTTCTATTTCTTCCTGTTGGAATGCCTAACAATGAGCCTGGACAGACCAACCCAATTCGACTTGGTTGGATCCGGTTTCAGCCGAGTCGACTCGACATCCATGGCTTCTATCTTTCTCTACTCTTATCTCCATTTTCTTCCTCTCCTCTTATCTCCTTCCTTTCATTTCTTTCTTTCCTTCCTATTTTCTTTCTTTTCTTCCCTTTTCATTAGCATCGACAAGCTCGAGACTCAACTTGACCGAGTCTGAGCAAGTCAGCGGCTCGGTTCGGGTTGAGCCAGTGCGACAATGCACTTCTCTCTCCCACTCTTTTTCTGCTTCTATCCCTTCTCCTCCTTTTCATCAGAACCATCCAGCAAGGCCGTTGGGCTAGACCTCGACCCGATTCATGCCTCGGGTTGAGTCTGCTCGTCTTGGCAGCTTGGTGCGGCATGACCCGCACTCAAACTCACACTCCCCCTTTTTTCTCTTTTATTTCTCAACTCTCTTTCTTCTTCTTTTTTTCCTTTTCTTCCTGGCCTTTCATGAGATTTGGAGTAGATCGAACCCATACAAAAGCAGGGTTGATAGCCTGGATCGGACCGAACCCGATTCGGTTTCAAAACGAGGACGATGATCATTGTTAATGGTAGACTTCGAATGACATTAATTTCCTTTGGGTTAATGCTTCTAGACACTTCAGAACTGACGCAAGAAGCTTGTAGGAGAAAGGTTTCAGAGCTCCAGGCTTGTTTGGGTGGTGGGTTCAGATAGAGAAGGAAACGGTCGGTTGTTGGGTCTTTTTGTTTTCTCTTTGCAAAGGCCTAATGATGAACGGCTGAGATTATGCCACGTGGATGGCCGAGATAGAAGGAAAGACCCCTCATGTAGATTGCCATCGTGGCAAGGAGAAACAGTTTCCATTTTTGGAAACATGTGTTTACACGGCCTATTTGCAGAAGGGATTATGTGCATGCACACGTGATCCCGGGCATGGAATTAGGTAGGGTTTGGTCTAATCTTAATTCCCTACAAGATGGACGGTTTGGATTGTCCAGATGGACAGTGTAGGTGGGCCACTGATCAAAGAACGGACGCTTGTCCGTCTGCTGCCTAACACCGAAGAGAGAGAGAGAGAGAGAGAGAGAGAGAGAGAGAGAGAGAGAGAGAGAAATCTCTCTTTTTAAGGGAAGTATCGGTCAAGGTAGCCTTGACTGCACCTGCTGGTACGGTGCACCGTGAGTGCATCCCCCATGGTGCACGTGCCACAACTATATGGGGTCTACCGTGATGTTTGTGAGAAATCCACTCTGTCCGTGCTCCTCTATGGGCCCATCTAGGTTACCTGACCGTAGATGAGGCTAATACAAGGCTTAGGTGGGCCATGCCAACCCCAAATCTTGACCTTTAACTGACGATTATCATTGTTCTAGTGGTTAGATTAATCCCAAATTGAACATCAATGGTTAAAATGGCCCTAAGGATCACTTGTATGCTTCTACTATGAATTTTACTACCTGAAAGATACAAATTTTTGTTACTTTATTATAAACTTATTTGATTCTATTTTAATCATGTTGTGGGATGCGTAAGCAGGGATGGGGCATATCTAAACCACAGGTAGGCCTCACCACATGACTCTTAGGTCATATTTGGGGGTTTTCATCAAGTCGACGATTAGATCATCTTCAAATATGATCTCCAAGGTTCATATAGGATCCTAGCTCATTTTAAAGGGAGTTTAGTGGTCCGACTGACTCACTGACAATGATCAACGGTCCTAAAGGACTCCAACCTAGTTTAGGTGCATATGATCAGTTAGTGTGACCATCAAGTAGTCAAATTCAGACGATCTAACGCCTGACCATTAAACAAGATGTCATGGACTTGATATGCTCTTAACTAATAATAATTGATGACCCTGATGAACGACGGTTGGATCTTTTGGTCCAGCCCTTGGTATTGGCCTGGGGTAGTTCATATTGCTTGACAGGGCATTTTCTTAGGGTTAAGCCATAACGTGACTAGTAGGAGTAGGGTTTCCATGGTTCAGGGTCTGGTGAACCTGATTGATGGTGTGCTTCTCGATCCGAGGGGGTCAAACCCTAGTCAAAATAGGTTTCTTTCTATCTTGGATTTGTTTCCCATGTGGCACCCAAATAATGAAAGGTTACGGTGTTATAGCCACCTTGCCATAAACAATCCAGGGTTAATCCAAGGTGGATGGACTTTAGACTCTATAAATGTGTTTTGGATTGTCCCAGTTCAATTTAGATGGTTAGAAACCATTAGGGTCCACTTAAAATGGTTAAGACAGACAGGTCCTGAGTTGTTGAATGATGATGCATGATGTAAGCTATGGGTATTCCCCCACATGCTCGTGATAAGCTCGATTTAAATGGAAATACCCGAATATTGAAAAGTATGGGGTGTTCACATCATCCGCAATCATCCATTGAATAATTGTTTAAAAAAACTAAAAGAGAAAGAGAACTATTTAGTCGGAGGGGGCTGAGAGGCTGGAGTTGGGCCCAGAGGGACGTCTTCAGTAGGTTTCTCCCCAACGTCCTCAGGAAATAGGGGTTCGAGGTTGATGTCCGGATAGAGCTCTTGGACTGCATCAATGCAAGCATCAAAGCCGCAGTTATAGAACTTGATAACTTCGGCGGTCCTCTCCTCTGAGGACTTGAACGAGTCCACTACTGCGGCCATCGCCAAGGCCAAGGGAGGCCTCGTCTTCAACTCGTTGAGTTTCTTTTGCCTACACCACCGTTCGGCTCAGCTCCTCCGCCGCCTCGACCTTGGTTCATTCAAGCACATCTCCCAGTCGGGCATTATCCTTTACAAGCGATCGGCATGAGCCCTGGCTCCAGTCAGCTCAGTCGCGACAGTAGCGCATTGCCCCCGAAGGTTGTTGATAACCCTCTGAAGTTGCAACTCTCGCGCCTTCCCATCATTGAGCTGTCAGTGTAGTTCCGCTTACTCTATCTGGAGGAACGCGATCTCATCTCAAAGAGTCTCAACCTCACCCTTGAGAGTCGTTATCTCCTTATCTTTTCGCGCGAGCTCCCTCAACTTCTCCCGAGTCATCAGGAGCTTTGGGAAGGACTCAAAAAAAAGAAGAGATAATATCAAATATAAGCATACGGTCATAATGAGAAGGGAATCGAGACAGGAAATGTTAGCAAAAATACCCGGTAGAACACAGAGGCCATGTCATTTACGAAGGACTCATCCGACTTGATGAGAAGAGCTGCAATCTCCTCCTCTGGGGCATGCTTCATAACTCAATGAACTAAGCTCGACATATGATAGCCCAGCGGAAGTCCATCCCTATTGTCTCCAACTCGAGCTGACCCTATTACTTCCCCTGCCCCGGTCCCTCTGCCTGCTGAAGCTTGGGACTCAGCTCTGGGGTCATCCCCAACTTCGGGAGGAGAGAGCATCGTATTGGCCATTCGAATGGCCCCATCCCATTCGGAAGAAGATGGGATGGCTATACAAGGTTTAGGGGTTAGTGGAGGGGCATCAGGAACGCGAGGAGTAATTAACGACTGGAGGGGGGATTGGAGCCAGAGCATTATCGACCGCGGCCCCCACTACGGTGTAAGCTGAAACGGTAACAGCTGAAACTGGAGCTATCATGACAGAAATTAAAGCTGGGGTTGGAGCTACAGAGATAGAAATTGGGGTCAAGGGACCCCCATCGCGGGGGGTCACCTGACTCCTCTAAATAGTTATCTTCGTTTGAGGTTCGGCCCTCAGCATCTCCTTGACGGACCGAGCGGCCTTCCTCTTTCGAGACCTAGAGGTCTCGACCATGCCTATACACTGGACAATGAGTTAATGTCCAAACTGAGAGACCTTCAATTTCATCACAATAAAGGGGCACTTACTGAATGAAATGGGGAGTAGCTCGAACTTGAAGAGCCCAGACCGATAAATATTATCGGTAGTGATCCGATCTGACCAGGAGCGTAGGTCTTCCGAGTGCGTCGTGGCCTTGGCGATCTGGTTCTTTTAGCTTGAGGTGACGAGAAGAGGGCCTCTCAAGAAGTCTGTAAAAATAAAAAGAAGACTTCAGTTAGAGCATAACAGAAAAGGAAGCATCATGAAAAGACTATTCAGGATCCAACCTGGAAGGGTAAATCGGGTAGGAACCCGAGTCTTTAGGTTTCAGAGCTTCGCTGTTGACGCCTCCCACTCGCCCGAAGTCCAAAACCATTTATTCTTCCAATCCTTATTAGAGGATGGAAGTTACAGGACTAGCCTTGAGCCCTTACTACCGCGAGTTACAAAATAGTACCATAGTTCTTGGCTACCGTGCTTAATCAAGTATAAACTTATCAGCTCCTCTAGTGTCAGTTTCAGTTTTTTGACTTGGCGCCAAATGATATATAAAGATATCAAAACCCTCCAAGCATTGAGGATAAACTGGCTTGGAGTCACTCCCAAATAGGCTGTCAGGGCTCGGACGAAAGGGTACATGGGAAGTTGGAGTCCACATTGTAACGTGCAGAGGAAGATCACGACTTCCCCTTAGGTAGGAGCTCGAGCGGTATCGAGGGGCTCTGACACCTGTATCTACACGGAGTCTAGGATCTCAAACTCCGATCGGATCTATTCCATCTGAGACTCAACTAGTACAGAGCCTCCCGAGATGGTCTCTGTGGTCTACCCGCTCGCAAGAATCTCAGCACTGCCCACGTCATGTCTTAGGGGGCTTGAGAGGTTTTCCTCCCACCTTTACAGCGCATCCGAGCCCCCGCCTCTTTGCCCTTCCTGGGCGGAAGGAAGAGGGGTACTTCTTCAAGGGGGCCTTTAGAGGCCCCTCTTCTATCATCTGAGCTTCCTGTCCTGGAGTCATCTTCAATGTCATAATTGCCTCGGACCATATTTGAATCGTCTGACATCCCATAGAAGCAAAGGAAATAATGGTAAACTGGAAACGAGAGGGAGGACTCAACGGATGGTCACTGGGAATCGCTTCTACCGGAAACAGCTAGTCGAACGGAATCACTTCTGCTGAAAATTGCCTCCTCAAGTAGTGCACAACAACACGAGTTCAGAAAGTGAAAATGTGAGTGCCTTCAAGTATTGGAGTTTTTATACCCCGTGGATGATTCTCGCATTGCGAGATATGAGGACCGCAGCCGAACTATCGCGAGTTGACTTCGGAATACACATGGCTGAGTATCACTAGCCCAAGCACTACTAGGCTGCGTACCTCTGGCATCGGCGATGAGCTCTGAACAGTGGAAACGTCGCTCAACTGTCTCTCGTGGCTTACATGGCGATCCTTTATAAGTTCTTTGACAATTCGAGATCTTAACCGTCACCATATGCCCGCTAGAGGGTAACTCGTGGACAGGAAACTCCAAGTATGTACCTTTCTAAATATGAAAACCATGATTACAACCGTACGCTTTGAGGGCACAATTGTAGACATTACTGATCTTCCGCATGTGCTTACTCTCTGAGTCCACAATCATACTCGGAGAGTCGGGGGCTTCTGTTATGAGAAGATCAGAGACGTCGCAGCTCTAAGGTCTGAAGTAATTCAGAGCCGACTCGGAGTATAAGACAGCTTGGAATAGAGTATAGGCTAGGGTTAGACCTCTAATCCAACTGTTGTTACGCATTTACTTAGAGCTCCTTGACAGAAGCCATCGACTTAGGATTCAGAGCATGATCTCGTAATGATCTAAGGTCGAAGTATTCGGCTCGGAGTGATCGGATGTCGTGCCGGACGGTTTAGGACCTAGTTCGGAGTCTACTTATGAGGAGGATCATGATGTGTCCCATTATCACACAATTAGCTACGATTACTCAACCGCCCACTTCTGCATAACTGCACGATGACGAGATAGCTGGATCTCCCGCCGAATGTGGTGAATGCCCCGAGATGCATTGAGTTATGCGGACATGCCCATCTTAGGCGAGGGGGTATAAAAGTGTCTTGCAAGGAGGAAATAGGTATGCAATATCTCGCACTCTCCCTCTACATCTCAACTTAGACCCAGATTCTCCCTTGACTTGACTTAGGCATCGGAGGGTCCCCTGTCCAACCCAGGGTCTCCTTTGCTCACCACTTTTGTGCAGGTTGAAGTCTTTGGAACAGCTCGTAGATAAAGTATCCGATCGGAGGGTCGTTAGATTTTGTCCTCAACAATGTGCATGTTGGGCATGTAGCATATACCTAGTTTCACTTAGAACACCATTAATAAGTTTCAGCAGATTCATCAAATTCCATCCGAAATGGATGTTCAGGAGTCAGTTTTAGATGTTCGTTAGATATTTTAGGTAATTTCTGCCTCCTGTTGTTATTTTATCATATTGCAAAATAGCAAAGATCTAATTGTGCATCGGTCATGGAGATCGAAGTGGGAAGAATACATACCTATGTATGAAACCATTGTTGAAGGAGAAAAATATCAGAATTAATGTAGAATGCTAGGATCTTCCTTTCCTCTACACTCCTTTATAGAAGAACCAATGGGACTATTAGCTTCTATCGTAGTGTAGGATCAGGGACTGAGCTTGGCTTATTATATAGTTGCTGTGGTGAAGAGAGTTTGAAACCTATTACAACTCTCTTCACATTGGTCCACACTTTCAGAATCCTAGTAGAAAATAAATTGTTGTTAGCAAAACCAGAGCTATGGCATTCTAACCCCTTATGCAGAGTAACGCAGGTATTCTAAAAGAATCACACGAAAGTGGGGCCCACTGGTATGTCAGATTTTTTATTATCGTATTTCTTTCATACTTTCTTTACAGAGATATTGTACAAATATATAGGGAGATTAACAACCCTATTCTTGGCTGTACATAGATATTGTACAATCACAAGTATAATCTTTCTGATTTTCTTTTAATTGACAACTCATTGATTGATTTGACAACTCACGCCAACACTCCCCCTTAAGTGGAAGCATCCAAATCTTCACTGTGCAACTTGTTTAGTGAGTTATAGAAATCCTTGCTTGATGCGGCCTTTGTAAGAATATCTGCTAGTTGGTCTTCGGGCTTCACGAATGGAAATCGAATTATTTTAGCTTCGAGAATTTCTTTGATAAAGTATCTGTTAACCTCCACGTGTTTGCTTCGATCATGTTGAATCGGATTGTGAGCAATGGCGATAGCTGCCTTGTTATCACAAAAGAGGTCCATCTCAGATGTAGGAGTAAACTCAATTTCAATTAGAAGTCTTTTGAGCCACAAGAGTTCACAAAGTCCTTTAGCTATTCCATGGAACTCTGCTTTAGCACTTGATAATGCCACCACTTTTGCTTCTTACTTCTCCATGTAACAAGATTCCCTCCAACAAACATGAAGTATCCTAATGTGGATCTTCTGTCTATAGTATTCCCTGCCCAATCTGCGTTTGTATTACCATTAACTCTAAGATGGTTATTTTTCAAAAACATAAGCCCTTTTCACGAAGAGGATTTTAAGTATCGTAAAATCTAGATCACCGCCTCCATATGATCCTTACTAGGTTGATGCATGAATTGACTTATTACACTCATTGCGTAGGCAATATCTGGACCAGTATGGGAAAGGTAAATAAGTTTACCAACTAATATCTGGTACCTTCCTTTGTCCATTGGCATTTGGCTTGGATATTCTCCGAGCTTGTGGTTCTGAATGATTGGAGTGTCTGCTGGCTTACAATCCAACATTCCAACCTCACATAGTAAGTTTAATATATATTTTCACTGAGAAAGAAATATACCTCGCCTTGATCTAGTAACCTCTATTCCCAAAAAATATTTGAGACCTAGATTTTTCATCTCGAACTCGGTCGCTAATTATTTCTGAGGCTTAGTGATTTCCTCCTATCATCCCTTGTGATGATCATATCATCGATATATACAAATAAAGCTATTATCTTGCCCTGTTGGTGGTTCAGAAATAATGTATGATCTGAATTACTTTGGAGAAGCCATACTTCTTCATTGTCAGACTGAACCTCTCAAACCATGCTCGAGGTGATAGTTTTTATCATACAATGTTCACTGCAATTTGCACACAACTTCAACTTTTGAAGATGTTGTGTAGCTTGAAGGAGTATCCATGTAGATTTCCTCTTCAAGATCACCATGAAGAAATGCATTCTTTACATCAAACTGGTGCAATGGCAAATCCAAGTTGGCTGCGAGAGATAACAGGACCGGTGAAAAAGTTTCTTGATAATGTACGCCATATGTCTGAGTGTATCCCTTTGCGACTAGCCTTGCCTTGTATCATTTTATAGATCCATCTACCTTGTGTTTAATAGAGAAGACCCATTTGCACCCAACTATTTTTTTTCTTTTGGGCAATGGAACCAAGGTCCATGTTTGATTCTTTAGTAGTGCTCCCATTTCTTCCTCTATTTCCTGTGTCCATTTAGGATCAGCTAAAGCTTCCTAAACTGTAATGGAAATATTACATACCGACAGCTCATGTGAGAATGTCTTGAAAGGTTCAAGTAGCGTTTTGGTGGAAACATAGTTGGCAATTGGATACCTTGACCTTCTTTCCTCAATGTCTAGAGAGTATCTGTTTGGTGGCTTGCCACAGTTATGCCTGAAAGGTAAGGTATACCCAATAGACGTTTCTATGTTATTCATAAATAAAGGTGTGGTGAAATTGCTTACCTCAGGAATATTCTCAGGAAATGGGTCTGCAGGCACTAAGAGATGGGGGGATTCAAGTTCTTCTCCTAATGATGTGAACTCAGTTGCCGAAAGCCCTCTAGATTCAGAGGATATGACAGGCCCTAAAGATATATTTGTTGATTCCTTTTCAATTATTGGTGTGTCATTCCGATCTTCAAGCCAGTCAAAACTTAGCCAATTCAACTCTTCATCTAGTGTCTCCTCTTAAAGAGAAGAAGTGGATGCCGAAGAAGGATATAACGGTTCAGATTCCAGAAAGGTGACATCCACAGTCACATAGGTACGCTTGGCAGTAGGATCATAGCAGTGGTATCCTTTTTGATGCGTAGCATAGCCCAAGAAGAGGCACCGAAGGGCACATGGGTCAAGTTTGGTGTGCTGGATCTTAGGGAGGTGCACATACGCCACACACCTAAATATGCGAGGAGGGAGCATTAGGGCCGTAGGTAGAGAGACCGAGACTGACAAAGACTGTAATGGGGTCTTAAAATTTAATATTTTGGAAGGAAGACAATTGATTAAATATATGGCAGTGGTAATAACATCGGGCCAATGTCGCGTGAGAACATGAGCGCCTAGAAGAAGAGCCTGGGCAGTCTCAAGAATATGCCAATTTTTTCATTCAACGACTTCATTTTGTTGAGGGGTCTAAGGACATGAGGTCTCGTGAATAAGACCATGTTGTTGAAAATAAGAATGAAAGTATTGATTAACATATTCACCACCATTGTCAGAGCGGAGAATCCAAATTTGAGAGAAAAACTGGGTCTGAACCATAACATGAAATGACTGAAAGATATGAAATACTTCATCCTTATATTTCATCAAATATATCCAGGTCATCCAGGTGCAATCATCAATAAATATCACAAACCACCGTATACTAGATATAGTAGATAAAGGAGAGGATTCTCATACATCAGAATGAATTAAAGTAAAAGGTTTATAACTTTTATTCATACTTAATGGATAAATAACATGATGACTTTTGGCTAAAATATAAATATCACAGTGAAATTTAGAAGTTTCCACCTTAGAGAATAAATTAAGAAATAAATGCCGTAAATACCCATATGATAGATACCCCAAACAACGATGCCACAACCAAATCTGTCGAGCCCTTGGAACCAAGTGTAGAAGACACGTGATGCTCATGACCCAAACTGAAATCTTCCATGTAGTATAATCCCCCCTCTTAGTACCACACCCAATTATCTCCTTGGTGAGAATATCCCGAATAAGATAAAAATTGAAAAACATTTGCACAACACAATTTAGATCTGTAGTAACTTGGCTAACAAATAATAGTTTATGAGATAAAGAGGGAACAAGCAGTGTTGGGTAAATGAAGAGAGGGTGATAGGGTTATAGATCCGGCTCCTGTGATAGGTGAGGTCACTCCATTAGCATTCGTAATGCCGGTGCACCTTGGAGGTGAGTGATGGGAGAAAACTGTAGGATCAAACGTCATATGATCTGTAGCCCCAAAGTCGAGGAGCCAATCACTACTGTCCACATCATGGCGATGACTAAACAAGGCATGACAAATGTTACCTGGATCTGTAGGAGAGAAGTCCGATTTAGGTTCGGCTGCTGCCACAACAGCCTTTCCCATGCCTTCAGCCGTACCGTCTCATTTTTTCTGGCTTGAAGCTCGTGCCACCAATCGGGGTACCCATGCAATTAGAAGTATTTTTCACTTGTATGCTTCATATTACCATAATAAGAGCATTTGAGACCATCAAATGGGTACAGGTTTTAGAGGAAGATTTCCTAATATGCTGAGAAGCCGATCCAGACAGTCTAAGCTTTAGGCCTTTCGAAGCAAGCACCACCCCTGGAGGTGGTTCGTGGTCTCCAGCGTTCATCACCACCTGGCGAAGAGCCTCCCTGCAGACATAGGCATACGCTTGCTCCACGATAGGAAATAAGTGCATCTGCAACACGTCGATGTGAATATTGTCCAACCTGTCATCAAGACCATCTAAGAATACATAGACCCGATCTTCTTGAAAATGATTATTATAACGTTCAATATCGGTAGGGCACTCCATTGGATTGGGATGTTGAAAATCAATCTCACGCGCCAGAGGCCTTGCAAATCGGTGTAGTATTTTTTGAAGGACCCACTCACTTGACGAAGATGTGAGATGCACCGCCGGAGATCATAAACTTGAGAGGTATCACCACCATCAAAATAGGTGGTAGCAACTGAATCCCAAACCATTTTGGTGGTGGAAAATCGAATGAAATTGCCGTTTAACGCCGGATCCATGGAGTTAATCAACCATCCTTTAACAATGGCATTGTCAGTACGCCATTAGAGGAAGGATAGGTTGGTCGGAGATGACGGAGGTAACTCGCCATTGATGTAGCCCAACTTATCTTTGCCGGATATGTACATCTCGACAACTTGGGACCATAAAGCAGAGTTGGAACCATCTAACTTGATGCCGATTGGGACAGCCACAGGTTCAGAAAGCACGGTCGAGGCCTGAGCTTTGGACAGAGCTTCAGACATTTTTATGGTGAATATTTCAGAGAGGAGTGTATTATGGTCGATGGAAGAGTCACCGGACTTCGATGGGGTTTTGGTCTCTCATATGTGAAGGTGGCGGTGGAAGGAGGCTATAAACAAGGGTTAGACGAAAACCAAGAGCCAGAAATCGACTAGCTCTAATACCATGTCAGATTTTCTATTATCGTATTTCTTTCATACTTTCTCTATAGAGATATTATACAAATATATAAGGAGATTAGCAACCCCATTCTTAGCTAGACATAGACATTGTACAATCACAAATATAATCTTTCTGATTTTCTCTTAATTGACAATTCACGCTAACATGGTATATCGGCCCGTTTACATCATCCAACCTTTAGGTTAATCTGGACCATTGATCGATGAGGCCCATCTCATAGAGATCTTACACCTGCATATATGTATCATTACCCATTCTAATTAGAATACATTTTTTACGAATGTAGGAAAATGTGTCGGTAGCTTTAGAAATATTTCCAAAAAATAAGAGCAACGTAGATGCAGCTTTAGATCTTCCTATGTTCAGCTATCAGTTGATGGAAGATTCTATGTAGGACCAATGAGCATTTTCTTTCTTCCCAATGCACGAAAGATGTATCAAATGAAGACCATGTTTGTCTCTTGACTATTTCAAGAGTGGAGAGATAATTCTCTATTGTGATGTGTGATAGATAATGAGAAGTAAATGGTCTCACAGGAAAGGGTAGATGGTGAATCAAAGCTGTCCATTTAGTGGGCTCTACCTTAGTTTGAGCATGATTCAAAAACCAAACTTATACAATAATCCTATCCTTAGGCCCATGTATACGTGTATTGTCGTGTGATTTTGAATTTGTACATGTGGAACATGAGGCGGTTAGGTGATCTGCAAATTCTGAACCATTGATCTGACATGGTCCATGGGCCATTTACCATAAATCATCAAAAGGAAATTATCATAAACACCCATCCTTTAGACTTTTCCCTCTTGAATGTGGATGGTGTTGGGGATTTGTACTATGGAATCACACAGAGATGGATCTAGGATAGCAATCCAAGAGTACCAAGCAAATATAAGAGAACACAAAGATTTAATGTGAAAAACCCTTTCGAGAAAAAATTACTGCACAAAGCGACAAAAATCTACTATGAAGCATAAATTACAAAGAGAAAAGACCTACCCGATTTGAACACCCTCGAATCTCACTCTTGCTACACCCTTTAAAACCCTAGAACCTATTCTAGAAACCCTTTGGAATATTTTAGAAATTCTTACAATACCTTAGAATGGCTCTAAAGACTCCTATTTATAGTTGTTTATTTTTTTTCCAGAGCTTGCCTTTATTTTTTTTCCCTACCTTAATCTTGTTCATTAGCTTGCAATAAGGAGACCATGGGTTTATGTAGGCTTGTCCATTACATATTGCAGGTGGTAATAGTACCAATTTGGAAGAAAACTGATGAAAAAGCCCGAGTTTTGGATGTCGTATCATCTGTAGCGAAAATATTGAAAACAGTAGGACTTAAAGTTAAAGTGGATGACTAAAAACAGAGGACACCTGGGTGGAAATTCAATTTCTGGGAGATGAAAGTATGAATTTGCTACTCTAGTTTATTGAGAATGGATCTTGCTATTTGTTTTACTAATTAATACTTCAACATAGATGACTCACGTTATTGTCTAACCTATCTATCAAGGCTTCACCTGAGCTTGAGTCCACTTTGTCTTTGGGACCAGCGTGAGCATGTATTTTATGCCAAGGGTCAAGCTTGAGCATAGCCCAATTAAATAGGTCGGACTTGCCCCAACTTAGCCCATTGATAGCCCTGTCTCCAATCCTAGTCACTAGGAGATGGTTGCTTGAGCCTATACCAGCTTTCCCACCATGGTTATCAGTTTTTAATGGGAGTGAACAGAGCTAATACAAGCCTCCTCTTTCAGAAATTTGATGTTGCTAGAACTCCCTTCACCACTATCATCATCCTAAAGTTCATGTTGCTAGAGTTCCCCTCACTACCATTATCATCAGCATTATCAGAAAGATGATCTCACTAAGATTCCCATCATTGCCACCGTTGTTGTCACCACATCATCTTGGCATCTAACCATGGTAGAGGCCCACATTGAAAACACTAACGTGCCAACAAAATCCCACCCAGTATTTTACCCTGGACCCAAGTATCACATTCACATCCCAAAGGGCAAGCCCAAACAATGGATTATGGAGAGGCAGCTGAGAGGCATTACCACTGAACACAAGTCATGCACACACACACACACACACACACACACACACACACACACACACACACATGCACGCACGCACGCATGCAGCACGCACGCACGCATGCACGCGCGTACACACACACACACAGAGGGTCGTGCTCAAATACATGCTTGAGTGGTTGTTTGTACGTAATTACAAGGAGCCTATCTGCCCATTTTTTTGCCAAAAACACCACTTAACATGCCAACAAAGTCATGTGCAGGTTGCATGTTAGCAAACTACTACGTGCTACTTGCAAGGGGAAATTTGTGAACAGCTAAGGTCTAGAGCATGTAATATCCAAACTGTTAGCTTTTTAACTGTAACAACTGAAAAATATACGAGCTTTTCTAGACTCTAGGATTAATGGAAATTATCTGAATGGGATATGTGCATAAGCAATGCAGCTAAAAATTTTAAAATAATCTACAATTGGTCTCCTTCCACTCCAAGCCTCCTCTGATGTCACATTTTGAACAGCAAAAGAAGGACTACTATTCAAGATGTGAATACTCCAATTTATTGCTTCAGGACAAAAAGGTTTTAGAATTCTCCCTCTTGCCAACAAGCTTCTCACCATAAGAATGGTTCTGTTTTTCCTCTCTGATACACCATTTTGTTGGGTTGTATAAGCAGCTGTCAGCTCTCTTTGAATGCCATGAACTTCACAAAAAACTTCAAATTTGGTTGTGCAATATTCTCCACCACGATCCGTTCGGAGGGTCTTAAGGTCTTTCCTGTTTCATTTTCCACACGAGCCTTGAAGCTTTTAAATGCACAAAAAGCTTTTGATTTTTCATGTAAAAAAAATCCAAGTTTTTTTAGTATAATCATCAATGAAGGTAATTAAGTATCTTTTACCTCCATTAGAAAATGATGTTATCAGGCCACAAATATCGGAATGAATTAGCTTCAAAACACCTTTTGCTCGCCATGACTTCCCATGGAAAAATTGAGAATGATGTTGTTTGCCAACAGCACATTCTTCACAAACTTGGGAAGGAATACTAATCTGAGGAAGACCTGTCACCATATTTTTCTGTTGGAGGGTCTTCAATCCACCAAAACTCAAGTGGTCATAATAAAAATGCCACAACCAAGAAGGATCTTTTACGCCAGCTACCAAACAAGATTGCACACTTTCAATCTTCAATGGAAACAACCTGTTTGAACTCAATCTTCAATGTAAACAACCTGTCAGCTACCAATTTGAAATTTTTTATGAAGTTCATGACATTTGAAGAGAGCTGATAGTTGCTTATACACCACAGCAAAATGGTGTATCAGAGAGGAAAAACATAACCATTTTCAATATGGTGAAAAGCTTGTTGACAAGAGGGAGAATTTCAAAACCTTTTTGGCCTGAAGCAATAAATTGGAGTATTCACATCTTGAACAGAAGTCCTACTTTTGTTGTTCAAAATATGACACCAAAGGAGGCTTGGAGTGGAAGGAGACCATTTGTAGATTATTTTAAAAATTTTGGCTGCATCGCTTATACACATATCTCGGATGAGAAAAGGAAGAACTTAAAGGGGGAAAAGTGTGTCTTTCTTGGTGTTAGTGAAACATCCAAAGCGTATAAATTGTTTAATCTATAACCAAGAAGATTGTGACCAACCTAGACATCTTTGATAAAGAAAACACTTGGGATTGGAATAGGCAGTAACCTACTTAAGTTCTTTTTGAAAATGATTCTGAAAGAGAGCCAACTCCAACAGCCTTTATGCCTGAAAATTCATCAAAAGCAACTCCAACAGTTGCTGAAATTTTGCCAACATCAGCAAAAGCTACTGATGCAATAGCTGGATCTCTTCGTCGTATTCGAAAAAGGCCCGCATGGATGGAAGACTATGAGGTAATTGAAATTGAAGATCCAATCACTCATTTTGCTTTATTTTCAGATTGTGATCCTACAACTTTTGAAAGTGCCGTCAAAGAAGCAACATGGCGGAAGGCGATGGATGACTAAATAGATTCCATTGAAAGAAATGATACTTGGGAGCTGACTGATCTTACGAAAGGGTACAAAATCATTGGTGTAAAGTGGGTCTTCAAAACAAAACTAAAGGAAAATGGTGAAGTTGATAAGTATAAGGCGTGTTTGGTAGCTAAGGGATATAAGCAGGAATATAGGATCGATTATATAGAAGTTTTTGCTCTCGTTGTAAGACATGATACAATTAGATTGGTGATCGCATTGGTGGCGTAGAACTCGTGGCCTATTTTCTAGCTAGATGTCAAATCGGCATTCTTGCCTGGAAACTTGGAGGAACAGGTATTTGTAGAACAACCCCTTGGTTATATTAAAATCAGAAATGATCATAAAGTGTATAGATTAAAGAAAGCTCTTTATGGATTAAAACAAGCTCCACGAGCTTCGTATAGTCGCATTGAGGCTTATTTTTTGAAAGAAGGCTTTCACAAATGTCCATATGAGCACACACTTTTTGTTAAAATTAGAAATAAGGAAAAATTGCTCATTGTTTGCTTATATGTAGACGATCTTATATTTACTGAAAATGATGGTGTCATGTTTAAAGAATTCAAGAAATCTATGATGGTTGAATTTGAAATGTTTGACCTTAGTATGATGCATTACTTCCTTAGCATAGAAGTAGTGCAATCAGCTAATGAGATCTTTATTTCTCAAAAGAAGTATGCATGAGATATTTTAAACAGAGCTTTTTCATTCCAACACGTCTCTTTTTTATCTTCGAATGCCATGAACTTCACAAAAAACTTCAAATTCGGTTGAGCAATATTCTCCACCACTTTTGAAAGACACGTCTTTATCAATGAAATTTTTGCCCATCCAATGGAATGTCCATGAGATTTCACAATTCCATGAGCGTACTACCTAGATCTTGAAGCTTCTGTAGTATTTGCAGTTTCACTTGCTTTAGTGAATGAGTTGTTCCGGCCAACCTGGCAAGGGTATCATTGTTAATGCTCTTTGACTGCCCATTTGTAGAATCAACCAAGGTTGGGTCAACTTCACTCATTACATTATAGAAGTCGGTAAACATCACGACTGATAGCTCATGCAGAGAACTAGCATGGCCATCAACCTTCTGCAACCGAAGCCTCTTTTCACTTTTAAGCTCCTGCAAGTGCAATTTTAGCTCTCCAAGCTTCTTCACCATCAAGTCCCTCGCATCTACTTGAGGAGCGGCAGCATTGCTGCATTGGAAATCACCTGCTATTTTCGCACATATCTGGACAATCTATGACTGAATATCTGAAAATTCCTTGACACGTTCTTCTTTCATCTGCCTTAAGTCATCCAACACAAGTTCTATCATAGACACCTGCTCCTGAAGTGTGCCCTTCACCTTCTCTAACTGGACAGATGAGGCACGTTCTCCAAGGGCAGAGACAAGCTAGGCAGCTTCAACTTCTGCATCAACCAGTGCCCGATGCAATTCAGCCTTGTATTTGCTAGCGTTCTCAACCTTCCTTCTGTACAAGGCTGAGTTACTGTTGAGGAATTTGACCTGCGAAATCACACAGATCTAGATCTAGGATAGAAATTCAATGGCACCAAGCATACAAAAGAGAACTCAGATTTAACGTGGAAAACCCTTATGGGAAAAAAACACGGCACAAAATGACAGATCTCCACTATGAAAATAGAAATTACAAAGAGAGAAGACTTACCCGATTCGAATAACCTCGAATCTCACCCTTGCTACACCCTTTAATTTCCCTGAAACTCCTTTAGAAAGCTTTTCCATACCCTAAAAAAATCCTAGGAACACCTATTTCTAATTTAGACAACTTTTCCTCAATTCACAAAATCGCGAAATAAATTTACATAACCTATGACTGGTTGAAGGGAAGCTACGACTAGTCGAACAATCCCTACGACTGGTCGAAGGACCCCTTCGACCGGTCGAGCAATCCCTACGACTAGTCGAAGGTGGTGAAGACTTTCTCAATAATCTCCACCAAGTCTTCACCCTTCAACCGTGTAGCTCCTTGACCTCTTCTCTTATTTCTGTATCACATCATAACTTCTTCTGCACACTCCATCTTCCTTTTACGCCATCGCCAAGCCTAGAGAAGTTTCACAAAACTTGAACTTCTCTACAGGAACGATATAGGAGAGCATGTCTGTCGAATTAGAATCCACGTGCCCAACCATCCTTGCTCCTGTCTTCTCAAAAGGAAGGACGTAGTCTTCTTTCCATCTCACGGCTACCCAGTATTGCTTGCCGGGGTACTTGCTCACAACGCTGATAACCTGTGAAATAATCAGTCTAATCCAAACCATGGCATACACTGCCAACCGCATTTGAATAAGGCTCATGAGATATCCTACTTTTTCTCATCTGTTTTGGTACAAATCTTAAGGAAAACTTGAGGAGAGATACGTAGGGAACGCTCTTCGACTTTACCTGGCCCATCACATCCTTAATCAATACCTACACACAATGTATTCCTCGTGTGATTACCAAAGCCTATTCCTCCTTTAGTCTCAATACCAAGAACCATCTTTGCAGCCCCCCGATCCTTCATCCTGAATGTCCCACTTAACTGAGTCTTCAGTACATTGATTTCAGACATGTCATAATTGGCGATATACATGTCATCAATTCCTAACTCACCATGAAGGAATCAAAACCACTGCCTAGGCGATAGGTCAAACTTCGACCTCCTGCAAAGTCTTTTCTCAGCCCTTTTAACTTCGAACCGCTCTGGTTGCTTTATGTAGATTTTCTCTTCACTTTCCCTTACAGAAGTGCAGACTCCACATCCATCCTTCCAGCTCAAGATCACATTGGCCAACCAACGCCAATCACGGATCTAATAGATACCTGTTATACCGTCGGCATGAATATCTCTGAGAACTCGATCCTTTCTCTCTGAGCATAACCCTTCACTATCAACCTCGCCCCATATCTATGTTGTATCCTCCTGAAGATCCACCTGCATCCAACCACTTTTTGACCCACTGAAAGTTTCACCTGCTCCCATATGTCGGTTTGGTACAACGAATCCATCACATCGCCCATAGTCACCTTTCACTTCTCAGCATCAGGCTCACCTAGAGCCATCTGAATAGAAGATGAATCCTCCTACGATATTGGAGTCATCCATGTACGTCGCCGATATCCTGCGATCATGTTGTGTGATTCTTTTCACAGGTGGCTACTCCACCTGCTCTGTATTCCTGTCCACGTGTCTCAGCCTTCTGCCCTGCTCGCTCATATGGCCATGCCCAACATGTCACATATATGCAGAGGTGAAATCCGCTACATCCATTGCAGCTCCACCTTTTGAAGTGGTCCCAATCAACCTTTATAAGTTACCTAGTCATTGCGCTTTCATGATTACCCGTGCCCCCTTGAATACTTTAAGACACCATCAATACCTATGTACTTGCATCCTTTTACCTCAAGCACATCAAGAAAAATCAGATTCTGCTTTAAATCAGGAACGTGCCTCACATCTGTCAAGGTACGCTCCACCCCATCAAACATCCTGATGGGCACATGAACCAACAGCCACAACATTACAGGCAATGTCATTACCCATACCAATCCACCATCGCACTCCCTGTAGCTGGTGAACCAACTCTGATGAGGAGTCATGTGAAAAGATGTCCCTGTGTCTAACATCCACTAGTCCTTACGATCATCGTATGACCGTCTGAGCGAAGACACAGATAAAACATCACCATCACTTCCATCTGACATGGCAACATTGGCCTCCCTGCATGAAGCCTAAGAATCTTCCCTCTTCGATTTAGAATTTTCACAATCTCTCTTCACATGTCCTTCCTTCCCACAATTCTAGCACTTTACCTTTCATTTGCCCTTGCCTTGGATTTAGATCTAAAACCTGAAGAACTTGTACCTTGTCCAGAATTCCTACCCACTGTAAACAGTGCATCAGAAGATGTCCCCATCTCGCTGTATAGCTGTCTTATAGCCTTCCCTTGAAGGGCTAAGATAACGGTGTTGACACTCAGGGTTTTATTCATACTGCATATAGTGTCCTTGAATGACTCATAAGACGCCGGAAAAGAATTCAGCAACATACATGCTTGTTCTTTATCTTTCATTACTTCCTCCATATTCAGCAATTTGTAAACAAATTTATTAAAGTTATTGATGTGAGCCTCTAGATCTCCACCCTCTGCCATCTTAAAGTTATACCACTGCTGCTTCAAGTGCAGGCGATTTTCAGAGGATTTTTTTGCATAGACATCCTCCAACTTCGCCCACAACTTAGATGCAGTTTTCTCCCTCATGACGTTGTAGAGAACCTCATCCGTGAGACATAAACGGATCAATGATAAAGCCTTCTTATTAAGAGCGTTCCACTGGTCATCAGTCATAGTAAACTTTTGCTCCTCAAGAGCACCATCTTCTCCTTGCTTGATTAAGGAACTCATCATCTTAATCTTCCTTAACTCAAAATTATTTTTTTCTGAGTACTTCTCAATCTCATACTTAGCACTCACCATTATTACTAATCCCTCAGATTTAGATTTGTGCCCCAACGATAGCTCTGATACCACTTGTTAGGGATTTTGACCTGCGGAATCACACAGATCTAAATCTAGGATAGCAATTCAATGGCACCAAGCATACATAAGAGAACTCAGATTTAACGTAGAAAACCCTTGTGGGAAAAAAATCACGGCACAAAGCGACAGATCTCCACTATGAAAACAGAAATTACAAAGAGAGAGGACTTGCCCGATTCAAACAACCTCGAATCTCACCCTTGCTACACCCTTTAATTTCCCTGAAACCCCTTTAGAAATATTTCCCATACCCTAGAAAAATCCTAGGAACACCTATTTATAGTTTAGGCAACTTCCCTTCCGCATCCCGATTGTGAAAGGACACAGATTTTCATAATTCGTAAAATCATTAAACAAATCTGCGTAACCTGCAACTGGTTGAAGGGAAGCTATGACTGGTCGTAGTATGACTAATCGAACAATCCCTACGACCGGTCGAAGGCGGTGAAGACTTTCTCAACAGTTGCATCAGGCACTGGTTACAAAAGCTGAAGCTGCCCAGCTTGTCTCTACCCTTGGAGAACGTGCCTCGTCTGTCCGGTTAGAGAAGGTGAAGGGCACACTTTAAGGAGTAGGTGTCTACGATAAAACCTGTGTTGGATGACTTGAGGCGGATGAAAGAAGAATGTGTGAAGGAATTTTCAGATATTCGGTCACAGATTGTCCAGATATGTGCGGAAATAGCAAGTGATTTCCAACACAGCAATGCTGCTGCTCCTCAAGTAGATGAGAGGGACTTGAAGATGAAGAAGCTTGGAGAGCTAAAATTGCACTTGCAAGAGCTTCAAAGAGAAAGGAGGCTTCGGTTGCAGAAGGTTGATGGCCATGTTAGTTCTATACATGAGCTATCAATCATGATGTTTACCGACTTTTATAATGTAATGAGTGAAGTTGACCCAACCTTAGTTGATTCTGCAAATGGGCAATCAAAGAGCATTAGCAATGATACCCTTGTCAGGTTGGATGGAACAGCTCATTCACTAAAGCAAGAGAAACGTCGATGACTAAAGAATCTTCAAGATCTAGGTAGTACGCTCATGGAGTTGTGGAATCTCATGGACATTCCAGTGGATGAGCAAAAAAGATTTGACCATGTAACTAGCTTAATTTCTGCTAATGTTGATGAGGTCTCAGGGAAAGGACTCCTTGCTGTGGATGTCATTGAGCAGACTGAAGCTAAAATCCAGAAGTTGAATACTCTGAAAGTTAGTAAGATGAAGGAGCTGGTTTTTAAGAAGCAACAAGAGCTTGAAGAAATCTATAGGGGGGGTTCATATGGATGTCGATAGTGAGGCTACAAGGCAGATTCTCCTCAGTCTTATAAATTCTAGGAATGTAGATATTTCTAAGCTGCTTACTGGCATAGATGATTTGATTAGAAAAGCTAAAGACCAAGCTCTTAGTAGAAAGGACATTTTGGACAAGGTGGAGAAATGGACATTTACTTCTAAGGAAGAGAACTGGCAGGATGACTATGAAATGGACCAATAGAGATGGCAGCAAGTCTTGCAAAGCCAATGATGATCAATTTTGGGGCAAAGGCAGAGGACGAGATCAACATTTTGACAAATCCAAGGTAGGGTGTTTTAGATGTCATAAATTTGGACATTATCGTTCTGAATGTTATACTAGGTTGCCTAATGACAAAGAAAAGGAAGAGCAATCGAATTTTACCGAAAAGAAGCAAGTGGAAGCTTTGTTGATGGCTGTTCAAGCTAATCAGGAACCTGAGTCTGATGTTTGGTATGTGGATGCGCACTGCAGTAACCACTGTTTGGAAGTTAGTCTTCTTTTTCTTAGTTAAATGAAGGTTTTCATTCTACAGTAAGTTTTGGTGATTGTTCCACTGTTAGGGTGATGGGAAAGGGTGATATTGAGATAAGAACCAAGAATAGTTTTGTAGAAACAATTTCTAATGTCCTTTATGTTCCTGACTTGAAAAGTAATTTATTAAGTGCTGGTCAATTGCAAGAAAAGGGTTATGTAATCATTATTCAAAAGGGTGCTTGTGAGATTTATGATCCTACTAGAGGAGCTATTGCTTTTGTGCGAATGAGTTCAAACAGGTTGTTTCCATTGAAAATTAAAACTGTGCAATCTTGTTTGGTAGCTGACGTAAAGATCCTTCTTAGTTGTGGCATTTTCGTTATGGCCACTTGAGTTTTGGTGGATTGAAGACCCTCCAACCGAAAAATATGGTGACAGGTCTTCCTCAGATTAGTATTCCTTTCCAAGTTTGTGAAGAATGTATTGTTGGCAAATAACATCATTCTTAATTTTTCCAAGGGAAGTCATGGCGAGTAAAAGGTGTTTTGGAGCTAATTCATTCCGATATTTGCGGCACAATAACACCATTTTCTAATAGAGGTAAAATATACTTATTTACCTTCATTGATGATTATACTCGAAAAACTTGGGTTTATTTTTTACAAGAAAAATTAGAAGCTTTTTGTGCATTTAAAAGCTTCAAGGCTCGTGTGGAAAATGAAACAAGAAAGACCATTAAAACCCTTCAAACAAATCGTGGTGGAGAATATTGCTCAACCAAATTTGAAGTTTTTTGTGAAGTTCATGTCATTCGAAGAGAGCTGACAGCTGCTTATACACCACAACAAAATGGTGTATTGATGTTTTATTTAAACCAATCTGATTTAAATGATTTTAAACTCGCAAGTATACGAATCAGATGTAGATATGGTACATATTACGAGATCGTTTCTACGATGACTGGTTGTCACAATTCTAAATTTAAGACTCTTCTTAACTAATTCAACAAATATTTGAACTAGTGATTAGATAAACTTAACAAAAATCAATAGAAAAGTAACCAAGAGCAATAGGAAAAATTCAATCAAAGAGAAGACTAGGACTTTCGAATCCACCCCTAATTATCCTAACCCTTGTTTTACTTGTTGATTTACCCTAATTCATATTGATATAAATTTAATAAGCAAAGCACACCCTATGTCCTTGGTCGGGTACACAGAATGTATAATCCTTTAAAGCATATGGATCACATCTTTCCATCCATGGTCAGGCATGGAGAGATGTAAATTCTTATTTCTTCCTCTATAGGAAACCTGTTCATGGTCAGACACAAGCACCTAGTTAAGATTTCAAACAACATCCATATCTAGACTTTGGTCGAGCTCATAGAATGGAGAAGCATGAAAATTACAGTTAAACACACTAGAGAAAGAAATAAATTAATCAAATTAAAATAAATTCAACAGTAAACAAGAGTCAATCAAATTAGGGGCTTCATCTCAGCCCTAACTACAAGATTAGCAATCCATAAAATTGATTAGGAAAGAAGGAAAAAAATAAATATTTGTAAAAAAGGAAAACATCTCTCTCTCTCTCTCTCTCTCTCTCTCTCTCTCTCTCTCTCTCTCTCTCTCTTCTTTCTCTTCTTTCTTCTCTTTCTTCTCTTTCCCCTGGCTCTAGCTCTCCTCAAGCTCTCCTCCCCTTTCAAACATCCCAGCCTCCTCCTTTTATATAGCAAGGATGGGCGGTGGAGTAATCGGTTTGGAGCACCGACCCTGCTTGAGTCAGTTTCACAGCAGGATGTGCGCAGCCACACTTACGCAGCCAAGAAGATGACATAACCTGGCCACTTGATTTGCTTCTTTCTGGAAAAAATCAACGTCCCTTAAGGTGTTTTTGGATGAGGCACACAATGGACGGATCAGATCTTCCATCTGATCATCACTGAGACCACACCACAGCCCGCAAAAGTCAGGCTGCGTCCGAAAGCGAAACAGGGACGCAGATCTCTTCCGTTGTGGCACTGGTGGGGCCCATGATCAATGCTTTCTTCGAAATCCACATCGTGTATTGAATTCCTCTTAAAATTTTAGCCAATAATAGTCAGTTTTGAATGTCTGTTGATGCGGCTCACCTGATTTCTGATCCACCGTCCGTCCTATGCTGGAACGGCTAAAAACTGATATCTGTTGTCATTTGAAATACCACCACCTAGGAGATGGTAATATGTACCGTGGCATTCTGATGAATGGTTTGGATTATCCATATGGACAATGGGTGGGGCCCACAACTGTAAACCGACCGTCTTTGTGCGAACGCTGGAAACAAAAATTTTTATTTTTAAATGGGAGTCGGTGGGGTCCACATACTTGCTATCTTAGAAATCCAATACGTCCATTAATTTCTCCTCAGAAAACTGTTTTGAGATGGCTGGTTTTGGATTGGGTCGAGTGTAGAAAATTGGATATTAAACCTATCGTCCGTTAGATGCAGTGGCGCTGTGTCCATGCATACATGTGCATGGGTCTAAAAGTCTCCATGTGTACGGTCTGTTTGGCGTCATGGGATGAATGGACGGTCCGGATTGAGTACATGGCCGACGGTGGTGGCCCATTCATCACTCCAGCGGACGAGCTGCGTAATAGCAACAGAGACCTTCCTATTTGGTCGGTCAAGAGACGGTCAAAGCATCTCTACATTTGCCATGCACGGCTAGTGAAATTGTGCACATGCACATTCATGCATAAATGGAGTCACTATGATGGTTTTAAGAAATCTGTGCCATCCATCCATTTTTTTCATATTATTTCAACCGTCGGAACAAAAATTGATGTATATCCAGATATCCAGTGGGCCCCACTTAATGAATTAAGGGGTTGATTTGGCCGTTGGGCCACTTCCTGAGATATCCAATGACTGAAATTTTATACATACGGTTTATTTATCATCCTCAGGCAATGTATGAATTTTCGAGCCAATCGGATGGCGGGAACCCTGTGATCTTGCATTCTGCACCATTTTTGGGCCTCTTTAATGTGAATGGTTTGATTTCCTCGAATCCCTGGCATGTAAATCCGTCAATTTTGGTCCTATGGAATCCGTCTCCTGCTCTGATGACTTTGGAGCATCAAATCCATACTTTTAGTACTCTTTTTCAGTCAACGCTCCTGATTACACACTGCAACAAAAACACGATTAAAATATGACATTAAACATTATCATGTATGTGAAATCAGGTAATAATTGGGGTTTGATATTCAATATTCGACCCTCATCATGTATTAAAGAGGAAAAATAGAACCATTCTCAATATGGTGAGAAGCTTGTTGGCAGGGGGGAGAATTCCAAAACCTTTTTGGCCTAAAGCAGTAAATTGAAGTATTCATATGTGGAACAGTAGTTGTACTTTTGTTGTTTAAAATATGACACCAGAGGAGGCTTGGAGTGGAAGGAGACCAGCCATAAATTATTCTAAAAATTTTGGCTGCATCGCTTATGTATATATCCCGGATGAGAAATGGAAGAAACTTGATGATAAGGGGGGAAAGTGTGTCTTTCTTGGTGTTAGTGAAGCATCCAAAGCATATAAATTATTTAATCCACTAACCAAGAAGATTGTGACCAGCCGAGACATTTTCTTTGATGAGGAAAACACTTGGGATTGGAATAGGCAGCAACCTACTCAAGTTCTTTTTTACAATGATTCTGAAAGAGAGCCAACTTCAGCAATCTTTATGCCTGAAAATTCATCAGAAGCAACTCCAATAGGTGCTGAAATTTTTCCAACAGTAGCAGAAGCTACTGATGCAGCAGCTGGATCTCTTCGTTATATTCCAAAAAAGGCCCTCATGGATAGAAGACTACGAGATAACTGAAATTGAAGATCCAATCACTCACTTTGCTTTATTTCAGTGCCATCAAAGAAGAAATATGGAAAAAAGAGATGGATGATGAAATAGATGCCATTGAAAGAAACGATACTTGGGAGCTAACTGATCTTCCAAAATGGCACAAAACCATTGGTGTAAAGTGAGTCTTCAAAACAAAACTAAAGGAAAATGATGAAGTTGATAAGTATAAGGCGCGTTTAGTAGCTAAGGGATATAAGCAGGGATATGAGATCGATTATATAGAAGTTTTTGCCTTAATTACTTATATCCTTTAGCTACCAAACGCGCTTTATACTTATCAACTTCACTATTTTTCTTTAGTTTTGTTTTGAAGACCCACTTTACACTAATGGTTTTGAGCCCTTTTGGAAGATCAGTCAGCTCCCAAGTATCATTTCTTTCAATGACGTCTATTTCATCATCCATCGCCTTTCGCCATATTACTTCTTTGATGGTACTTTCAAAAGTTGTAGGATCACAATCTGAAAATAAAGCAAAGTGATTGGATCTTCAATTTCAATTACCTCATAGTCTTCCATCCATGTGGGCCTTTGTCGAATACGATGAAAAGATCCAGCTGCTGCATTAGTAGCTTTTGCTGCTATTGGAAAAATTTCAGCAGCTGTTGGAGTTGCTTCTGATGAATTTTCAGGCATAAATGCTGCTGGAATTGGCTCTCTTTTAGAATCATTATCAAACAAAACTTGAGTAGGTTGTTGCCTATTCCAATCCCAAGTGTTTTCCTCATCAAAGACAATGTCTTGGCTGGTCACAATCTTCTTGGTTAGTGGATTAAATGTTCACTCCCCAAGTGCAGGGTTGTGATGCAGTAATAAACTCGGTAAGACCGAGGTCGAATCCCAAGGGACTAATACTTGTATGTTATATGAAACTAACTAGAACTAGAACTAGAATGAGATGAAATCTAAATTGAGCTGTAATTTGAGGAATAATTGTGAAATATTAATCTAAAACTTATGAAATTCATAAATAGGAAACTAGGGATTCAGAGGATCCACTTGTAGAGATCAGGGAGATCTTATGCCTGTTTTAAGAACTCAACTAGATTTAAACTCCCATCTTCATCCAGTTGACGAGTGTAACCATGAAAATCAAGACTGAACTTCCTTTGATATAGTTTTAAAGAGATGAAAGGTATATGAATTAGAATAGATTTCATTACCAAACCATGCCTAGGAGATAAAACAAACAACAGAATTAAACTAATTACCAACCACTCAACATGATATAAAGGTTAGGAAGGGTACCGTCATCTAACCATGCCCAAGAGACAACAGTAAACAACATGGCTTCCTAACGTCATAAATATCAAAAGAAATGAACATGCTCAAAGCCATCGCAGACCTATTGTAATTTCAGTCACAACAAACCATTAATAACTAAAAATATTCCCTTAATAATCAAACTAAAATCAAATTTAGTTCAAAAATTAAAATTAAATTAAAGACATAAAATAGAGTCTCCCATCTCACTACAAGATTCACTAGCTAAGAGGTTTAGCCAACCATAACCATGGTTAAACTAAATCTCTAAAAAAAACAGAAACATAAACAAAAGAAATAGAGGAGATTCTATTTAGCAAAATCTCCACGTGACTTCTCCCTCTCTCTCTCTCTACTCCACTCCCTGCCAATTGAATCTCACATTCCTGGATGCCCCCTACGAAAGAGCCCAATAACCTATTTTATAGACTGCCTGAACGTAAAGCAAATTCATCCCGGAAACAGCTACGCACCCCTGTTTTTTAACGCAACGCAAACCGCAAGGACAGCCTGCGTTTGATCTAATGTTGCCCAACTGACCATCCAAATCTTTCGAAACCGACTTCATGGACAGATTTAGGACCACCATTTTAAGAGATTGGACAAATTGGATCACTGATCCGATGATGAGAACAATTACACAACGGCCCACAACAGCCGGGTTTCATGGATGCGCGTAACCTGCGAATCCACTGCGCTGACATGTTCAGTGGGCCCCACTGTGATGTTATTGATTAAATCTACCCCGTCCATCATATTCCTCTCGAAATTTTGGTCGAAATAGACTAGTTTTTGTCGAGTTTTGGTGCAGTCCATTGATATTTTTCTTCTGTTGTTCATCTTGCTTTTTCTGAAGATTCACGTGTGTACACGTGTATGGGTTAAAAAGGACAGCTAGGCGATGCTCAAGTCCCCCCTCTAGACACAATGGAAGGTCCAGATCATCGATATGGCTTATGGGTGGGCCCCACTACTCAAAAACGGCCTCCGTGCGTAAGGACGCTGTTGCTTTCGAAATTTTTTTAGAAATTAGTAGGTCAGCTGTAAGTTTGACCGAACTCTTTGTCCAGTGCACTTCTCATGCATGTGTACCCTATGTACATGCAATATACATGTGGGATCCCTCGTGATGTTCATGAGAAATCTGCTCCATCCATCCTCTCTTGCACTTTATTTAACACGTTGAGACAAAAATTGAAATATATCCAGATATCAAGCAGGCCCCACATCGCTATTTTATGG